>CM034155.1:156504812-156579812 GCA_019776745.2 Taxus chinensis | reverse complement strand
TTAGTGAACTTAAACCGAGGACACTTGAACCTCTTAGATTAAAATAATAATATCAATAAAAAAATTTGTTTGGATTGTTGTATTCACCTAAGTGGGCATCTTTTTGACCCCATTTATCGGGAACTGTTAATCCAATTCGATATTATTAAGAGCTACCTGAGTATTAGAAATTTGGTTCATTTGGAAGATGTTGGTTAATGGGACTCCTAGCTTTTGGTTGTGGTCATGTGATGGTGTTGACCCCATAGTGACCCTACCTTATCTGGATTACTATTTTCTTTGGTGCCAATTTTAGGGATTAGTGCTGAAGGTAATGTTAGGGGATCCAGAGATTGGTTATTTGCTTGGAGCTCCCCTTTTTTCCTAGGCAAGTTAGTTATTATTTGTCGGTGGTTGCAGACTTGAGTGTTGTTTGTCTCTTTGACGACTTAACCCGGATATGGGAGAGTTGATATAATTACATGATGTCACATTAGACCCCATTTTGTAGGTATATTCTTAGATGTGACCTTGGTATATAGTACCCCTACCAAAGGTCCACAAAGGGATGTGAAGTGATTATGATGTGGATATGTCATATGTTTTATAATTATAAACTTAAAATATTTTATCAAGGACATCCATTTTATTTTAATGATTTGTTGAGAAGCTCTAAGGCTCTTCTTATTATTTTTGTTTTATTGCGATATTTTTCGAGGATTATAATACAGCTAATTGGCCATGTTCTTTGATTTCAAATATTTCTTGGATTTTACCTTTGAATGGTAACTCGGAGCTTATCTATCTCAAAGGCCACTTGACTAAATTTCATCAAGAATGTTACGAGTTTTTAATCTTGTATGTTGGCGAGCTGGTTCTATGGTGTTTATGTTATGTTCTCTCGTTGTATGGGGGTACACCCTACGTGTCTTGATTGTCATCCTAGGTACTTTAGATCATGCCTTTGGTTTTGGAGTGATGAAATTTTTTGTGCCTAGGACCTTATAGTAACCCTTTTGTCACTCAGATTTTCCTAGGTAGAGGGCTCTCGGTGTCATGTATGATAGTTAGTAGATTTTTTAGTGATTTCGTTCCTTCTTGCACCCTAGTATTAGTTTTATTCATTATTAGGATAGATGTGACACTTAGTGTAAACTTATGGATTATCTCAAGGATGGATTAAATCTTGGCTAATTATAGGTTTTGGTGGATAGTGTACTCTTGGGATATGATGGTCCACCGATGGGCATACAGGAGTCCTGGCTCGATTTCTTTGTGTTATTTAGGAAAAGATTTACATTTTGGACTATAAATTCCCTGGATAAGTGTGGTTATATTTAAGTTCCTTTGAACTTTACTCTTAAATAAGTATGTTGTATGATCTCGAGAATACGTAGATAGATATACGTTTGGGTTAAATCTCTTGTTTTGTTTAGCATATGCCACATTATAACCCATTTAGTATCAAGTTATGTTTAGATAGATATGGACGCATTGGGCTTCTTTGGACCTTGTGCTTAGAGATTTTGGGTTTTATATGTCTTAAGTTTCTAACCTTGGATGTATTTATTCCATGATTTTTCATCTAAGGCTATAACTCTTGGCCTGAGAGGCTATATTTTGGGTAAATCATTTGACTACACACTTGATATTTTAATTTACTCTTAGAAAGTAAGTGTGGTGTCTATGGGTTAATTTCCTCTTTTTCGTCTTGATTTTTTTGTTAATGATATCCTATCGACGTATATTTTTATTTGTAAACTCTCTCCTATATAGTGAATCTATTTTAAGTATAAGTTGTAAACATTTTTTTCTCCCTCACACCGATCTAAACTCCTCGAACTTTTAAAGGAAAATTTATAACCTCATATGGTATATCTTCATTGTATATCTCATTGAAACTCATGGAGACTCACCTGTAATGCATCGGTGATGTGTGTAACCTTGGGAAAACTCTTTTAAACTTGGCATGTTCCGTTTTGGTTAATGACCTCTTGGTTCTTTGAAATTGTTAATGTGATAATCTTGGCTCTTCCTAATCATTAAAATTCAATTGGTAATGTGACAAACTTGAGCATATTAGATCTCTAATTGGGAGGCCACTACTTTCAAAACTTAATTATTAAATTGGGATGTTAGGATGATGGTTCCTTATCCTAACCTGGTTGCTTAATAGGAAAAATAAAACTATGTGAAGAATAGACAAGAATCATCTTATACTCCCCATAGAACTGGAATGGATAAATTTTTCCTCCTATATAGAATATTGAGAAAGCATGTCAACATTGGTGATGACCCTAATGATACAACAATTGAGATATCATAATATAAGGAATGCATTAATTAGAAAACTTATAATAAACTATTCTTGGTGAACGTAATTACAACTTTTGTTTCATAATTTGGAATATGGAAAAGATAAATTTATGTGATTGAACAAAATTATAATGTACAAATAAACAACCTTAATTATATAAATTACTATTTCATTCCCTAAAATTTGTAAAGGATATAATTTGAATGATGAGAACTAATTGAAAAATTCCCTTAAGCTACTGTATCAGTGCCTAATCTCAATTGCACCCTTAAGCTTTGGGTTGTGTAATGTTTGAGTACGTCCCATACCCTCTTGTTATATCAAATAATAAACATATGTATAATTTTTATAACACAAGTTACATGTTGGGCCATCTTTCGGAACTCTCACTGGTTAGTATGAAATATTTTTAGAAATATATGTAAGGATTTTATCACCTTGTTAGAATGGATTATTTGTTATGTTCATATTGATGGACCCTACATCTCATCATGCCAAAGGTGGAAACAATTTAAACCTTTAACTATTTTCTCCTACCTTGAATAATGTAGTACTGTATTGAGAGTGATGTGTTATAGTCATGTTTTACTCCCTGAGCATTAATGTGTTTAACCTCCCCTTGTTGGAGTCTTTTAGGCTGTCGTTCCCTTTTTCCTATTAGCTTCACATGTGTATGAATTGTGATCTTTTCGGTGTGAGTCTATATCTCCAATTTTAAGAGAGGCACCCCCCATTTTGTGGGAATAGGGCATTACTGACCTAGGCTTATTGACAAGCTTAAGAAACATGGGTTAAGGATATGGGAAATTTTGGAATCCTCCTTCCTTTTCGGGAACCATCATGTTGTCCCCCTTGTCCGTTAGGAATAGAATGGTGTAGGTTATTTTCATAAGTTTCTACAAGATTTTTTTTGTGTTTCTCTTGTAAATTTTTAGTTGGAAGTCTCTTGTTACCTATGTTCTCCTAGCTCACTTGAGAGTTCCTATGTGCTATAAATTAATCTTGTGAACGTTTTTAGATTATTTGAGCTAGGGTAGGTTTAAAATTAGTAAATGTTGTTTTATTATAAAGAGATAATGGCATATCTTGTGTCAATATGATAGTATGGGTAATATTGCCTATCGCCAAAATGGAAATGTTGTCTAATTTATTAGGTTTTCTAAAATCCAGATTAATGGTTGTGTATTACGGTTTTGGGTACAAATTCAAGTAACAGGAACCTTATGGCCAAGAGTATGCTTAGTGTCACCATGAAAATTTTAAGTGAGTCCTTCCAAATTATATAAAGTACTTTCAATAAATAATTTACATCTATGTAAATGATTTTGTTAAATTTATGTGTCTTCCTTATTATTAAACCACACATTGTGTGGTTGTGAATTTGTTATACCTATAAGAAGGTATAGTTTCTCATGCAAAAATTGAAGGTAATGTTTCGTAGTTGTAAATTTTGTTTAAAAGAATGAACCTTGATGTGTAATTCAAGATAGTGGAAGTCTTAGCCTTTCTTTTATCATTTTTTGTATCCATGTGTGGCTACGTGGACACCTTATGTACAGAACATTTCCTATTATTCATGGAATGTAGTTGTCACTCATTAGGATCCCATTGATAAATTCATTTTTAAATTTTTTGTGTTGTATCTTGGTTAACCTCGGAGATATTATTATTAAGGTTTAAATTCTAGAAATCTTGTTTAGAGGAGGTTTAGTATACGTGCCTAATGGTCTACCTTCTCTTTTTACAATAGTTTTGGACCAAAAGGGTGTTTTGAAGGACATACTTTTCTTCAAAGTAAAGAAACCACATGGAAGGTGTGATTTATATTAGTATGCTTGTTCCCCAACCTCTTTCTATGACTTCCAAGAGGAAGTCAAATCTAAGGGGAGGGGGATGTAATGCCCACTCCTCTTCGACACTCATGTTTCTATGATTTTGAGTATTGTGGACAAGAGACATGGACATTATTGTTATATTTTAATCAACATATATTGGTATATGAGCATTATTATCATATTTTGATTAACATACATTGATAGATGGACATTATTAGTATCTTATGACTATATTATAAATGGCATGGACTATTAGCAGACATTGGTAGATGATGATCTAGTATTGTTTCATTGTGTAGTTGTGTAGTAACGTTGGTTTCTTGATGATGGTGATTACATAAAGATGTTTGGATTGATCTTATGATCTTATTGATGTTATGATTTATCAGAAATAATATGTTCAATGATTTAAAATAATTGAAAGAATTTCATATATCTAATGATGATGATATAGTTTCGTGTATGATGTTGTTGGATGATATGTATGTGTGTGTTTTATTTATTGATGTATTTGATGCATCCTTGAGGCCGAAGGTGTATTATTTAATTGGTTGTAGGAAATTATATAACGACAACATGAAGGGGTTATAAGACTAACAATAGAGTAATATTGGATATTGGCAACAAGGTAACCTTTGAAACTTTGTGTTATGTGTCTTGTTGTGTTTTCTTGGAGGCCCCATGAGAAGGGGTAACCTCATATGTGATCAAGGGGTTTGAATGTTGGTTTTAATTCTTATATTTTTTTATTTGTCTATGTGATTTAATTAATGTAATGTATGGTCACTTTATTTGTGCTTAAGTAATGTACTTTGATTAGTTAATTGATCATGTGATTGAGTTGAGTGGGATGTGACAAATGGGAATTTAATGGGTTGAGTAATCCTTAATTCCCTTTTGATTTTAATGAAATTTGAATTTACTTTTGTAAGTGTACCTGTCCCTTTCACCCAAACTCAAATTTTGGCTTTGGACCACTTTTGGAGGTTTATGGGATAAGTTAGAATTTTCCCAAGCCTCTTAAAATCCCCCACAAACTATACCTATGATGAGAGGATTTGATTTTATCCTTGTTTATGTTTTTTAGAGGGAAAAAGGGGTGAGTAATTACACTCTCTTACAAACTCTTTTATTGTGTCCTTTAAAACTATGGGTGGATGTTTGTGTGTGTAAGAGGAACTTGTCATTCCCTCACCCACCTATTTATTAGTCTTGGTATTTTTTTTAACCAAGTGGGGTGGATTTGAGGAGAAGTGATGTGGCATCCTACATGGATCCACCTCACACTTCTCTCATCTTTTTCTATTTATTGAATTTATTTTGAATTTTTTTGGAGTTGCTTGTTTCATTTTTACACTTACTTGGGGAAATCTCTTGGACTTTTTTCTTGGGAGCTTGCAAAATTTATTTTGGAATTTGGGCTTTGAATTGGAAGGTTGTTTCTTTAAAATTTAAGGCTTTTGATATGGTAAGCTAGGGTATATTCCTTTCATACTTGTTCTTATCTTTGCATTGTGATAGTATTGTGCTGTAAATTGATGCATGTTTGTGAATTGTATGGGTTTGGTAGATATTGAACTTAGGTTGGTGTTGGGATAGGGAAATTGAGGTCACTATTGTGGAGGTAAAAGGAAATATGTGATGATTTTTGTGGAGGGAGTGTGGAAAGGGTGCTCCACCTATGTGGAGGTAAAAGGTTTATACATAAAAATTGCATATTTGCTTGTTGAGAGAAAAGGTGTTGTGAGTGATTATGAAAGTGAATCTGGAGGATTTGGGTGGAGCCCATCCCACATGGGAGGTATAAGGAGATGAATCCATGTTCTCCTCTCCTTTGGGATTAGTTTGATAGCCTTTGTGCTTTGTTGGAAAGTTGTAAATGGATTGTTGATATTGTAATTTTGTATGTATGAATAAGTGTTGTGGAAACCTTTGTAAAGAGTTTCCATGGTTTCTTAAAGGTTGGGAGGAGACCGTTTACTACTTCCCTTTCCTTGTTATTATGATTATAATATGAAGAAAGGTATTGAGTTGTAAGATGATCAAGAGATGAAGATATATGTTTTGATACCAAAAGAAGAATCCTATTTTGTAACTTTTATCATGTTGTTTGCCACCTTGGAGTGGAAGGATTGTATATTATTGTATTTAAAGAGAGATCTTGTAAATTTACTTATCAAATCATGTATTGTGATGGTTGAATGAAGGAAGTTGTAAGTTGTTTTTTTAATGGAATTGTTTCTCCTTTCAAATCTTAAATTTAATCAAAAGTTGTATTATGACATTATTTGGAAAATGGTTCTCTGCATTGGAAATTTGACTCTTGTAAATCTACAATAGGGATAATTTTAGTGGTGAATATTCGTAATATGGTGAAAAATTCATTTTAGGAAAATTTGAAAAGGTGATTTTTTCGGAGCATGTCAATTTCCTGTTCACCTAAAATTTACAGTATATATATATTTCTTGGTCGGCTTCGCCTACATTTGAAAACATATCCTATAAAAATGTAGGTGATTCGTCAGGCAAGATACTACCACCATTACCTTACCAATACCGTGAAGTTGTGAAATTTCATACTCTAAGCACCAAAGTACAATACATATTTATCATTTGATTAATTAGTAGCTTGCAGTTGGGTGACAAATGTTATTTGTTGACGTGTGACTATAAATATTGCTGACATACGATAAAAATTTTCTGTGGATGGGCGATAAGGAAATATTTCTGATGCATGGAAAATGGTTTTTTGTTGACGTGTGAAAAGGATATCCATTGACACACAACTCATTGCATTTGCTGAAGCACGACAGGACTTAGTTTTGTTTCTGTGTGACTTATTTTTTTGCTGACACGCGACATAGGTTTCTATGACGTGTGACTCAGTTATTTCTTACGTGTGACTCATCGTATTTGCTAACGCGTGACATAGTGTTTTTTCTAACACACAACTCAATTTACAACAATTGAAGGTGCTAGTGCTCAAAATGGGAAAACCCAAAAAGTAACTAAGAAATATCAGAAGTCCATGTTCAAGTATTTTGTAAACTCTTCTGCTACATATAATGCAACCACTAGCACCCATATAGCTGCCACCAAAAAGAATCAAACTATTGACTATGGAAGGTAATATTTAGGTGAACATGCATTCTGCACAATATCAACCTAATGACACCTATGATGATACTATGCCAGATCTTGAAGATATACCTTTTGAGATGCTAGATCCTAAAGATATTCTTCTTCTTGGGGTCTAACCATAAGTGCATCAAGATATCACACATAAAAATACTTAGCAAAATGGAACACAAAAATCAAATTCAAATTCTAGTTCATGAAAGAGGAAACCAGGTGATTGTGATATTGCTCGGTATTCTACTCAAAAAATTAAAACATTGAAAACAAACAAGAATATGTAGACAATTGGGATGATGTACAAGTTTGATTGGGCTGCCAAATTTCCTTTTATTGAACCTGTACAATAATTTAATTTAGAATAGATCCCATCTGAATGTACATGTACAATATGTACGTGTAAATTCGGAAAGCATTAAAAAATGCCACTAAAGTTGGACACTATCAAAACTCACTATGGAAAATAATATTTGACTATAACGGGGGAGGATGGCCTGAAAATCAAAACACACATGTGGAAAACTAAAAAAGGTATGTTAAATATGCAGTAGAGTATGAAGCAAAATATAAAAAATTTAGACATCTTGTGAAAAATGGAGGAACAATCCCATCGCAAATTGGTAAGATGAATAAACAAAATTTGCATGCAAAACAAATGCAGTTCTCTACTTTATTTCACATACTAAAGAAAGGAAGAATGATTTTGGATTTCCTTGATTTCAATGTTTTGTATCAATATAATGGAATGGTCAACATACCTTAGTTTCATTGGTCTGACAGTAGTGCATGGGTGATGCCAAAATACCTTTCGATTATAGAGAAGAAATATTTGAAAGAGAATGTAAAAAACCTAATTTTATCTCTCTTTCAATTAATGAAGTGACAACATTGGACAACACTGCATGGGTATGTATCCACATCTATACTTTAGAAAATCATCTAAGGACACCTTATCTTCTGGGTGTTATGAAAATGATTGAAAAATGTAATTTCGAAAATATACAAAAAATAATTGTTTCTCATTTGAAAGATATTCATGGAATGATTGATTATGAAATTTATACAAAATTAGTATGTGTCGAAGTAGATGTTGCATCATTCATGCAGGGTCATCATACCGGGATGTGTGTTAGATTGAAAACAAGAGTGGCTCCTTATATGTTATCAATTCACTGTATGGATCACAAAATGAATTTAGTGTATAAAATGGTAAGCAACTATGAAAATGTTGCTAAAGTAGAATACATTATAAGAGAAATTTATGCGTATATGGAAAGCAACCCAAAGTGATTTCTTGAGTTCCTGAAATTCACAATTGGAATTACAAATGAAATTTTTTTTATGAAGGATGTTGAGATGAGATGGATTTCTTTGTATGAACCTACATGTAGAGTTCATGAGGAGTATCTTTAGTTGGTTGGTTTTATGCACAAATATCATCATGAAGTTAACATGTCGAGGGACTTGATATTTTGTTTAACTGATTTGGAGACATTGCTTACTTTGGTTGGTAGTATTCCAATGTTGTAGGAGATCAATACATTGATAAAGCATGCACAGGGGAAATTAATCTATATATTGGATTTTATATAGATGAGAAAAATGGTATGTCAAAGTCTCAATGTCTTGTATTGTTCCCAAGATAGGTTTGATACACCTATTTTCAAGAATTGGAAAGCTTTATTAGATCTTAAAAATCCTAGTAACTATTTGAGATTTAATATCCATGATCACCTCTGCATCAATGTTAATGAGAGGGACATCCCACTACACATTTTTCAAACACATCAAGATATTATATGATCAGAATGAGAAGATTTTCCAATGACACGTAATCTCTTTGAGTATGTTATAGTTGAAACAATAATAAAACCTAAAAAAAATTCAAAATCCTTATCATCAGAAATTAGAGAATGTTTCTCCAAAGATAAAATTCTTGAAGCAATGGGTGTAATAAATCCTAATTTTTAGAATAATGAAGGTGCTCATGCAAAATTTATAAGAAAGCATTTATGTAAATCCATGGGTACAATAATGGAACATTTCACAACGAAATTAGAGGTCAAGGGTATGGAAATCAAAGGTATATTGAATGTTGATTTATAAAAGTCTCAATCAAAAAAATTTACAACAACAATGAGGAACCAATATTAAAATTTAGATGAACCTTCTACGAATGGTGCTATTACAAGGCTTTGGTGAGGAATTTATCAAAGTAGTGTCTTACAAGAAGAAAATAGTGAATATTTAAGATTATATGAGTTGTGACAAACTATGATTTTGGAGTCTGTGTAGGATGAAAGGGTTTTCAGTGCTTTATCATTTATAAAATAAAAATTGAGAAATAGGTTGGATAAAAATCTAGAAAGTTGAATGAGGCGTTATATTTCTCGCTACTCCATGGAAACCTTTCTTTTCGATAGAGAAATTGTGCATTAGAATCCCTTTCCGAAAGAAGAGGTGTAAATAATAAAACTACAAGTACAACTGTTCCCAACGATGAGATTAGAATTGGTGTGTCGGCACACTGCACAGAAGAGAACTTCGAATTTGAAGAATCTATTGATAATTGATTGTTTCAGCTTTAAATAGGTATCTCGTTGACCTTTCTTTTATTGTTTTTCACCTTACATTTTAACTATGGTTATTTATTAAATTTTTTTTTATTGTTTTTCACCTTACATTTTAACTATGGTTATTTATTAAATTTCATATTGTAGTGCCCACTTCCCTTCAACAGCTTTTGATATTGATTATGACACTGTTGACTATATTTATGGACATTATTGTAGCTTTTGAGTTGTTATGATGTTATATGTTAGAGATCATGGACTGTTGTTGATTTTGATTCATATATGATGCATGTGGATAATTGGAGACATTTTATACTAATGTTGTTATTATGTTGACATAGTTGTGTGTGTGTGTGTGTGTGTGTGTGTGTGTGTGTGTGTGTGTGTGTGTGTGTGTGTGTGTTGTTGGACATGTGTTATTTCGTCATATTGAGTAGACCTAGAAAATTGAATTAATCTTGTGATCTTATGATTATGGATGAAATTGTAAATGAACTCGTTATTTGCTCGTTGATGTTTTGATTTATATATAGATGACTTTGGAGTTATATTGTATATTTATTTTGGATGATTTGATGAGGCCACAAGGCTGAAGGAGGTATTTGTGTTTTTCCGGTAAACATGTCACAACAAACATTGAGGGATTGGAGACAAACCACATTGGAATTCTAGATGAATTCAACAAGGTTCACCATGGCAATGTGTATTTGTTATGTTTGTGTGTTTGAATTGTTGTTAGGGGTTCCCATTGGGGGGATCACCTTCGAATGTGACCAAGGGGTTAGGTGTATTATTTTATTTAGTTTATTTTGTTTAATTTTGGTATGTGATTTTAGTGATGTATTTCCCTTTATTATTTATTTCGTTTGTGTCTAGATTAGTGATTAATCATGTTGTTAAATAAATTAAATGGGTCAAAAGAATGCATTTATTAGAGTTGTTTGCTCTTGGTTTATGTGTTGTAAGTGATGTGTACGTAACCTTGGGTGTGAAACACTCCACCTTCCTTTTGAAATTTGGATCCGTCCTTAGGGACTGATTTTGGAGGCTTGTGGGACAAGTTAAATTTGTGCCACACCTCTTAAATTGTTTTACACCAACCCTACCTATGGGTTGGAGGGTCAAAATTAGCCCTTATTATGTATTTTGAGAAGACAAATCGTAGGTTTTTATTGCACCTTCTCGCATAAAATTAATTTGGTCCTTGGGGTGTGGACTTGGATTGTGTGTGTAAGTAAAAGGGTCATTTTATTCACCCACTTATTAATTATGCCTTGGAGTTGAAGTTGACTTGTGAGGTGTAATTGAGAATGAGTGATGTGGCATCCTACATAGAGCCACCTCATCCTCCTCTCTCCCTTTTCTATTTATTCAAATTCTTTTGTTGTTTTGGGGGTTACTTTATGTTGGTCTGGTGCTCTTAAAATTAGAGAGAGTTAGAGGATTTTGAATACTTATGGAATTGTTGGTGCTTTGGGACTGTTTGGATTTGAAGAAGCTTGTGGTTGAACTTTTGGATCAAGCTCTATCATGGAGAGGTAGGAGCTTGAATCTTGTAAAAAAGGTTTTCTTTTTGTATTGTGCTTATGTGAATGTTTTTAAATGTCTAGTATGTTTGTTGGTTGGTTGGGTAGATTACCTAGGTGTGGTGTAGGATAAGACTATGGGGATCTTTTTTAGGAAGGAATAAGAGTTGTGGGGAGGCATAATAGTTATTCGTGGAGGGATTTTGGGTTAGGTGTTCCACCTTGGACAATAAATAGCTTGCACTTTTTACTTTTGGGGGAGGAATAAGAGTATGTAGGGCTTTGGAATGAATATTTTGGCAGGTTTTTAAGGTGGTCACCCATTCCCCATTGGGAGGTATAAGCAGCTTCCCCCATAGATCTTGCTCTTTTGGCCTTTATGTGATGAGGCCTTATATATTTTGTTACTGCCCTTCTTGTGACTGTAACTACATTTTATTTTGGATTGTGATATAATTGTGAAAACTGTTTTATGTTGTGGAAGCTTGTCTTATTGCCATGAGTTGAATCCATTTCCTATTGTAATGTGGTTGGGGCTTAGGGGCCAATGAGGAGGAAGGCTTCTTCTCTTCAATGGAACTATTGGTTGGGTGGAGAGCGATACCTCTCCCCCTTTTCTTTGTTATGACCAAATGAGATCTAGCGGATCTCTCTTGTTGTTGTTTCTTGGAGTTGTGTATGAAGACAAATCTTGCAGTTATCCTTGGGTTCCCTTAATGTAAAATTTCCCACTTTAATTGGATGACTTTGTAACAATATTTGTAGTGAAAAGCTGCTCGGTTTTTGGATTTGAAATTTGTATTTGTATGTGAAAAAGGAATGAGAAAGATTTATTTGGCATATTTTGGCAAAAAGAAAAGAAGTGTAAAAGGAATTATTTCATTTAATTGAATGTTGATTCACATTTCATCAAATGGTGTTACTCTTGTTTAAAACTTCTTGTTGTATGCATATTGTAAACTCTCTGTTGAAGGCTGGAAATGCCTGTGTTAAAATTATTACATTCCTCTGTATTATTTGAAGAGCATGTTTTGAAAATAGAATTACATTCTTGATTTTCACATATTGATTGAAGGAAAGTTGAACATTGTAAATTTAGAATGGAATGAACTTAAATGTTTAAAGCATGGCAAATGAAATAGATAAATACCAAGTTTGAAATACGTGGATCTCTAGTAGATTGTTTCAAACCTGCAATAAATGTCATAAAAATATACAGAGTACCCTGTAACTATAAAAGACAAAATGAAAACTTAAAATTAACTAAGGATGATCAAAATGCATCCCAAAATAGTTTGTATTGCTTAAGAAATTTACTTAGAACTTTATTAATCGAGCTAGAGGTAGAAAAATGCCTTTACCGAGAAAAGAGAAAGGAAATAAATCCGTTTTGAAATCCCAACCATAATCAATTAATCCTTGTAAATCCGTCCAATTTCTATCAATTGCAATCCTCCATGTTTTTTTGGCATGTTGAAGAATAAATAATAGCGGATCGAATCAAGTCCAGTAGTTGAAAAAGTTTAATTCGCATTTTAATGAAAAGAAAGACATATTTGTCAAATTCACCTACTTAATTTTGTCAAAAATGAATTTTTATGTTTCCTATGCAAAGAGGAGTTCGAGCCCTTTCCAAAAAGTCCTCATTTGCTCAAATTTGAGCTTCCAGTAGAAAGTTATGGCCTTCTAAAGTTTTGACATCGTTTGGTTAAAAAAAAAAAACTAATTGTCAAAAAGGAATTTTTTGTAAATTGGATCCACGGGCCCGAAAATTACTTAGGGCACTTTTTCCAAAAAGGAAAAAGTCACAAGTTCTCCTGCGGCTCTGCAAGCATGACTTTTCCCTTTAGCAAAAAAAATATATACTTCCGCAGGTTTGCGGGCCCGCACCTTCAAACTTTCTTTTTGAAAAAAAATGGCAAAAATTCCTTAGTCTCCCCAACGGTCCTACCACCCCGCAACCAATGAGGGTCTGCCATGTGGCTTCTTTAGGCTTCGGTGGTGGCATGGATTATTTTAGACCTTATAACTTTCGGAAAAAGATTGGCAAAAATTCCTAAGTTTTTGCATTGGCCCGCCTTCTCGTAGGTCACTATTGGACTGACACATGGCTTTGCTTGGTGTCGGCGGAGGCGTGGGTTATTTTTAACCTTCGTACCTTTTAACACAAAGCCAAAATTTCTAAGTTTTCCCTGACATTCCACTTCTCGCTTGTAGCTTTTGGGCCAGACATGTGGCACCCTTAGGCGTCGGCGGAGGCACAAATGTTTTTAAACCTTTTTTCCGTTTCAACAAAAGGAGTTAAAATCCAAAATTACCTTCGGCAACCTACCTTTCCACATTGACTCAAAATTTTGGACATGTGTCCCTTGTGGCTTGGGGAAAATTTTCTTCCCTTGGTGCAAATCCCCGCCGCAGGCGCGTAAATGAAAATTGATCTTTTTAGCTAAAAATACAAAGTGCCAAATGTCTCCCCAGGTCTGCCGGCGCAAAAAATTTCCTGGGAAAAAAATTATCCTTGGACCCGCAAGCCCGCCTTTGGGAAAACTTTCTTCCCTAGGCCTGCAGGCCCACCTTTGGGAAAAATTTCTTCCCAAAGCCCATCTTGGGAAAAATTTCCTCCCTAGGTCTGCCATCCTGTATCTTACAAAATATGAGGAGTTAGGAGGACTTCTTTATATCATTGAAAAGGGAAAGAAATTTCCTATCTAATGGAATCTTTTTTTATGAAACCTTAAGTGAGTTAAATATATGAAAAATCAGGTTGAAGTGCCAAGATGAGTTTGAGAGTGGGCAAATGGGAAATTACCCCTTTTAAACTTAAATGTTTAACTCCAAAGCATGGGTTGAGTTTTTTAAGGGGCCACGTTATGGAATAAGAGAATTTTTTATATCCCATGTAAATAAGAACCTTGGTTATTATTTAGACCTAGTGAAATTAAAAACCTTGGGCATTTAATTACTTTGGCCCCTTTGACCCTCTAAAATTAATTAAGGAATATTTAACTATAGTGTTAATTTAATTATTTATTAAATTAACACCTAATAGAAATTTAATTATATTTGGATTAATTATACTCATTAATTTTGTAATGTGGATCTAATGTTTGTTATAATGGGAAAATTTAATTTATTAAATTATAATTGACTTTGAATCTTTGCTGTGATAACTACTACTTTAAGCCTGGTCGTGGTCACGCTTTTCAAAAATATTATTCCATAATTTTTCTATCTAAACCTAGGTTGCTCTTGGGTCTCGAGTGGAATTTTTTTTAGCGGGTGTTACAGATTAACTCTACAGATGTAATTATTGACTGAGGAAGCATTTTATCAAATTTTGTTTCAGCTCTTGTTATCATTAAAGATGTTACAAGTATATATATTTATATTTATTTAAATACAATTATTTATAAAAAATATTTTTAGTGTAATTACTATTTTGGATTTGTCGAATACGAAATTCTATTTTAAAAATTTGTTTGTCATATGCATTTGTCAAATATTAAGCTGGAAGACCTTTAGAGTTCAGATATGCATATTCTTCCAATATTATACTCTTCCAGACTTCAAGACTTCTACTGTCCAGACATGTATAGGTTATAATTTGTATGTTTCTTTAATCTTTTGTTTCTTCCTTAATCTGATCAATCATTATTTCATATTTTTTTAGAAAATGTGGGTTAACATCCATCCAAGGAATCTCTCACTTCTTAGGACTGAAAATGTCATGCAACTCACCCATCTGCATACTAATCCATTTCTCGTGTTGATTTTTCTTGAAAAGAAGATATTTTAGATCACTACGAATGATGATTTCTCATTTTCATTCCATATGCTTTGTCACATCCATGTAAAAGACAAGAGGTAACTTAAACCCTATCATATGACATTGCTTGAATTTTTACAATTATGTTGAATTTATTTTTGTATTTGTAAAATAATTTGATAAAGTGTTTAAAATTTGTCATATAAAATCACACATTTGAATTTTACAAGTAGAGAGAGGAATATTTTTCCATATTAAGATGTTTCTGTCATAACACATTCCAAATTTTCTTAAAAAAATTATTAATTACACAATTCATCATCCATGATTGTACTTAAAGCTAAATCTACATCCACATACAATTCATCATCATCCATATCTATTTTAATGTCATCATATCATTTATTTATTACAATTAGAGAGAATAAGATTTTGAGAAGGTTTAAATGCAAAGAAACCTCATACAGATTTCTAATTTTACAAGTAGGGAGAACAATATTTTATTGTATCAAGATGTCTGTGTCCTACGACATTCCAAATTTTCTTAAAACAATTATCCATTATCATCATCCATGATCGTTTTTGAACATAAATATATGTTCACTTGATTCATCATAATCTATATCTATTTTAATCTCTTCATCCACATTTAATGTCATCATAGAAGATGTAAGTCCTAGTTCATTACAGGTACATATAAGATTTTGAGAAACCTAATACAAAGTTTGAATTTTACAAGTAGTAAGAAGATGTAATTCCTAGACTCTTGACACACTCCAATTATTCTTAAAAAAATTATTTATCCATTATCATCATTCACGATCATGCTTGAAGCTAAATGTAAGCCCACAAAATTTATCATCATCCATATCTATTTTAAATGTCCAGAAACGTCTCTATCCTAACACATTCCAATTTTTCTTAAAACAATTATCCATTATCATCATTCATCATCATCTATATCCATTCTAATGTCATCATATCATTACAAGTAGAGAGAAGAATAATTTGAGAAGGTTTAAATGTCTCTATTGTACCACATTCCAAATTTTCTTAAAACAATTATCCATTATCATCATCCAGAATCCATGATCATGCTTGAAGCTAAATCTACGTCCACATACAATTCATGATAATCCATATCTATGATTCTATTCTATTGTACTCATCAACATCTATGCAATCATCATTACAAGTAGATAATATTGTGAGAAGGTTTAAATTTTAAGAAACTTGATACAGAGTTTGAATTTTACAAGTACAGAGAAGAAGATTTAACTCTATATTAGTATTAAGATGCCTCTTTCATACCACATTCCATATTTTCTTAAAACAAATAATTAACCATTATCATAACACCATCACATTCAAATGAAACATAAACACCATATACAATCTAGAAATTTTATACATAATATATAACAAGATATGAAATTCCATATTATAAAGTATTTCAAATTTTCAAATGCCATCACATTCAATTTTCAAATTTAAAATTGAGATAATAAATTATTTCAAATTTTCAAACATCATAACCATCACACTCATGTTTAAAATTTTCAAATATAGATTATAAAGTATTTCAAAGTTTCAATTTTTCAAGTTTTAAACCTCAATCATGAAATTTTTCAACCCTCAATTTTTTGTACCCCTTTCCTTAATGGATTCCACTTCTATAGTTTTAATCCTTTCCACAATGGCTTCTCCTTATGTACCCCTTTCCCCAATGGCTTGAATAATCCCATAACTAATCAGATCTTCCGCATCACTGTCTAGATTATTTATGATACTTTGTTTTTCCTTTGTCACATCACCGTGGGATAGAAAACTAGGATCTGTAGTTGCCTTGGTTTTGAATAAAATTTTATGGTTGAAGCCATGTTCTTTAAATATCTGCTTTAGTGTATTGTTTTGTTTGTTAACTAAAACAATTATTTCTTTCAAATTATTTGTTGCAGATAAATTGTTCTTCATAGTTTCCAAGTGAACTTAGAACACCTTTGCTTGAATCTTCAAATTTTCATATTTCAACTGCTAAAAAAACTGATCTCAATTAAACATATTAATAAAATAAGAAAAATTCAAATTAACAAACAATATTATTTCAAAGTGATAATACATACGACTGCTCTATCTCTCTCAGCATTTGCAATTGATACTAGATCCTTGTCCTTAGACCATTTGTTAAACTATGCCTAGGCTTCGGCACTAATATTTTTCAATTTGTTTAATGATTTATCTAAAATATTGTCTTTATAATTTTTGTTATATGTGACATCCCCACTTCTTACTTGGGTAAGTAACGAATCCATCTTCACAGGTTGATTCCGGACTGCA
Source organism: Taxus chinensis (assembly GCA_019776745.2). Classification (NCBI taxonomy): domain Eukaryota; kingdom Viridiplantae; phylum Streptophyta; class Pinopsida; order Cupressales; family Taxaceae; genus Taxus; species Taxus chinensis. The sequence goes on along the minus strand of CM034155.1, from coordinate 156,562,344 downwards.
GTGTATAAAATTTACCTTTTCCAATAATTTTAAAAACGAATTATTATTTCATTGATTAGTACTTTTTCCCATCTCTCCCATTTTATAAGCTAACTGATATGAGGTAAAATAAACTCCGTGACATGGGATTGAAAATAATTACCAATTAAGTTCTCTATAGGAAATGGTATCAACTGTTCACCATATGTATTTTAAGAAGATGATGTCGCTGGAGAGGTATCAGGGCTTTTGGGTTGATAATTGACTACTACCTATTTCTACCTTTGGGTGGCATGGTCCTATTTGTGATAAAATAAATCAATATTCAAATAAATAAATCTAAGGTGAAATGTAATGAAATTTGAATAAATTATGTTGAAATTGAAGTATACATGCTGGCCTTGAATCATCTCACATGTACTAAAAAATCATGAAGGGTCATTGTTATCAATGCCCAAGTAATCTTCATCTCAATTTATATTATTTAAAACTGAGATTCCTGTTGTGCTAGAAAATCCACTGAGAGAGAGGCTTCGAATTCTAAATGAGGAGGCAATGTTTAGTGTCCCACTAGAGGCCGACGAAATTGGCATGTGTTTACCAATGTTTTTTTTTTCCTAAACCTCTTGTTGGCATTTTGAATCGTATTGGTGGAGGAGGGGTGGTTCTGTTATTTGTATAGAATCTGCAGGATTGCTATGTGCTTAAAAGTGCAAGAAAAATCATATGAAAAACTATTAAACTATTGAACACTTGTAATAAAAATATGAAAACATACCTTGTTGAGTGATAATGTGTCACAGAGCTTGAGGTGGCCTTTTTGGAGTAGTAATTGGTTGTGTTTGAGATGTGTGTGGCTGGGATTGTTGAGTAAGTTTTTGAGAAGAGATAATTGCATGAAACTGAATTAAGTGAGGTGGTGAAGACGGTTGACTTTGAGAGGCCCGCGTAATATCCAAAGTCCTTGTAATGTCAGCAACAGTCGATTATATGCCAATTCAATATGGTAAATGGTAAATTAAAAATACAAAATGGGATTTTGTAAATAGTGAATGTGAGGGTATTACGTCTCTAGAATTTTACTAATTCAAACACTTGGCAGTTTGGAGATGAGTGAAATTCCATTTCAGATTGCGAGTCTACAATGCCTCAGCGTCTTGTTGGCCTCTTCCTCTTGATGCCACTATTTTTTGCGGAAGGGAATCCAATTTTTTTTTTTGTAAATAGTCAATATTTAATCAGATTCCAGATGAACATAATGTTAGTCTAATGTAGAAATAAAAAATTATACCTGTTGTTCTTGAAATGGAATTGACACACTCTTCATTGTCTCATCCGTGCAAGTAGGATTTGGGTTTTCTTTTAAATTAAAAAGATCCTCATAATAAATGCCAAGGAGATAGTTTGTGGAGTGAGTGATTGGTTTTTTTGAAAGTGATGCATTTGTAATGCCAGTCTTTATTTTATTGGAGAAAAAGGTGCACCAATCATTTCTTTCTTTCCGATAGTTACAAGAATGTATGCAATAGCCTAGTTTGTTATATCCATTTTCCGACCATGAAAAACAATTCTGGCATGGAAAAAAGAAAATATAGCAACAAGAAAGTGGTGTGCAATTCCTTGCATATCCACACCACATCTTGATTTATTGACATGAACTGCAAAATGCCAAAAATCCATTGGAATTAATATTGAAAACATATTGTAGATTACACATTACAGATTAATATCAAAAACTTAGAATATCAGTTGAAAATTGAAAACAGATTACATGTACAATCAACATGGAAACTGAAACTATATTCAAGGTACTTCTTATAATTTTCGATGAAGGTATCTTTCGTTATGACAATGGCAGAATTTTTATATGGAAGGCCTGTTAAGCAATTAATATTAGCTGGATCAACATAAAATTGAAACATACGACCATCGTCCACAGTAATAGAAAACAGATTTTCCTCTGTATTGTATGAGGAGAGTAGGTAATTCATAATATCATGATCTATTTCAAACTGGGGTAACTTAACGAGCCTAGCAAAGTCACATGCATTGACCAAATCCTTGTATTCTAAATTCATTTACAAAATTGTTTGAATATTGGGGCACAACAAGTTCTTGTAGATTATCATGCCCTTGGATAGGGCTTCTATGTTGGCTATATTTTCTAATTGATTTTGGTCTTGAGCTTGGCCTTGGGCTTCAGTTTTAGTCACCATTTTAATTTTCCTTGAGCTTGATCGTACCTAAAATTGAATCCTATAAATGTGAAAATTCAGGAGCCAAAGAGCGTAAATGTGAAAATGACTAGTGGGAGGGTATTTATAGGACAAAATTAGGGTTTTGAAGCCTTTAAAATGTGTCAACAAGCTTTGTTAACACGTGACAACAAGGTATTCTATCGCATGTTAGCAAAGCTTATTAACACTGACAGAACGCCTTGTTGTCGTGCGTCAATAACCCTTGCTGATGTGTGACATCAAGGTTTTATATCACACGTCAGAAAATCTTATTGACACGTGACATAACACCTTGTTGTCACGCATCAAAAAGCATTACTGACACATGATAGAAAGGTTTTCTGTCCCGCATCAACAAGCCTTACTGACACATGATAACAAGGTTTTCTGTCACGCGTTAGCAAAATTTTTTGACATGCGACAGAATACCTTACTGTCATGCGTCAAAAAATTTGGTTGATGCATGAAATAACTCATTTCTATCACGAATCAACAAGGCTTGTTGATGTGTGACAAAAAATATTGTTTTTGTGCATCAACAAGCTTTCCTGACACATGACAACAAGGCGTTTTGTCATGTGTGAACAAGCTTTCTTGACACGCGATATAAAACCTTGATTTTGCACATCAAAAAGGGTTATTGATGCACAACAGCAAGGTGTTTTGTCACCCGTCAACAAACTTTGCTAAAAAGAGACATAACACCTTTTTGTCACACGTCAACAAGGCTTGTTGATGCACGACAGAAAGGTTTTCTGTGACAAGTCAACAAGCCTTGTTAGCACACGAAATAGGGAATTTATTTAGGTGTCAACAATCTTTGATGATGCATGACTACTATGCGTCAACATCTGTAAAAAAAATTCCACCTGTACAGTCACTCTCCCTCAACATAATAGCAGATAAAAATCCAGTTCTCAAAAAGAGGAAAATCCACCTAGATGCCAAAGTAGATCCAGGTATATTTGCTAGATATTTTCCACATCTATTTTACCAAGGGATTCTTAAAATGAACCTTGATCTGTAACTTAGTTAAGAAGTTTGTATTATTATTACATTTTGGGAGTGTTCGTATTGCACTAAAATGGCTTTAAAGTGTATAAATTGTTTCCCTTTATATTTGCTCTTAGCAGTCTTAGTAAAAAAAAGAGAGGGAACTTGTATTCAATTTACATCTATATTTAATATCCTCTTTCAAAAAAATTTACATATAGACAAATTTTATTATTATAGATATAAGTATAAAACTTTACAATTTAGACAATGTAAGCCTCTACATATTTTGAATCAAAAAATAATAATAATCCTTCCTTAATTGTATACCTTCATCAATAGCCCCAACAACTTCACCATATTTTAAAATGTAAATATTATTATTCACCCCTATTTACTTCTTAACTACATCTTGAGGAGATGATCTTATATTTAAGTTATCCAAGTCAATCTTAGTACACAAACTAATTTTTAGAGAACGAATAAAAAAAATATTGTACTATAACCTATTTATGTATAATACTATAACTTGCCTCATTTTCTCTCATGCGTGACTTAATGTTTTCACTGATGCATGAATCAGTTTAGAATAATGGAAGGTGCTAGTGCTTAGAATGGGAAGACCCAAAAAGTAACTAAGAAATCTCATAAGTCCATGTTCAAGTATTTTGGAAAGAGTGCTACTATAGATACCTCAAGCACTAGCACCCAAATAGCTGCCACCAGAAAGAATCAAAGTACTGACTGTGTGCAAGGGAATATTGAGGTGGACATGTATTCTACACAGTATCAACCAAATGACACCTATGATGATACCATGCCAGATTTTGAAGATATACCTTTTGAGATGCCATATCCTAAAGATATTCTTCCAATTGGGGTCCAACCAAGAGTGCATCAAGATATCACACATGAAAATACTCATCAAAATGGAACACACAAATAAAATTCAAATTCTAGTTCATGAAAGAGGAAACCAGGTGATTGTGATATTGCTCATAATTCTACTCAAAAAAGTAAAACATTGAAAATGAACAAGAATATGTGGAAAATTGGGAGGACTTACAAGTTTGATTGGGCTACCAAATTTCTATTTATCGAACCTATACAATAATATAATTCAGAAGAGATCCTGTATGAATGTACATGTACAATATTTATATGGAAATCTGGAAAGCAAAAAAAATGCAACTGAAGCTGGACACTATAGAAAAGCACTGTGGAAAACAATATTTGACTATAACAGGGGAGGATGGCCTGAAAATCAAAACACACAGGTGAAAAATTGAAAAATAATGCATGCATGTTAAATATGCATTAGAGTATGAAGCAAAATAGAAAAAATGTAGACATCTCGTGATAAAGGGAGGAACGGTCCCATCACAAATTGGTAAGATGAATCAAACAAATATGCATGCAAAACTCATACAATTTTCTACTTTATTTCACGTAGTAAAGAAAGGAAAAAATATTTTAGATTTCCTCAATTTTTATGTTTTGTATCAATATAATGGAATGCCCAATGTACCTAAGTCTCATTGGTCTGATAGTAGTGCATGGGAAATGGAAAAATGCCTTTCGATTATAGAGAAGGAAAATTTGAAAGAGAATGTAAAAAAATCTAAGCTTATATTTCTTTCAATTGATGAAGTAACACTAATTGAATACACTGCATGGGTATGTATCCACATCTGCAATTTAGAAAACCATATAATTACACCTCATCTACTAGTATTATGAAAATTATTGAAAACTATAATGCCGAAAATCTACATAAAATAGTTGTTTCTCATTTGAAAGATTTTGCTAGAATGGTTGATTATGAAATTGCTATGAAGTTTGTATGCATAAGAGTATATGGTGCATCAGTCATGTAGGGTCACCATACAGGGTTGTGTGTTAGATTGCAAACAAAAGTGGCTCCTTATATGCTATCAATTCACTGTATGGCTGACAAAATGAATATAGGGTATAAAATGGTAAACAACTATGAAAATGTTGCTAAAGTAGAAGACCTTATAAGAGAAATTTATACCTATATGGCAAGCAACCCAAAGTGATTTCTTGAGTTCATGAAATTTGCAATTGGAATTATAGATGGAAAAAAACTTCTAAAGGATGTTGAGACGAGATGGATTTCTTTGTATGAAACTGCATGTAGAGTTCATGAGGAGTATCCTTCGTTGGTTGGTTTCATGCACAAATATCATCATGAAGTTAACATGCCAAGGGACTTGATGTTTCATTTAACTTATTTGGAGAGATTGGTTTCTATTCTTCCAATATTGTAGGAGACCAATACTATGATGATGCATGGACATGGGAGATTAATCTATATTGTGGATTTTATACAGATGTGAAAAATGGTATGTCAAAGTCTTAATGTCTTGTATTGTTCCCAAGATAGTTTTGATACACCTGTTTTCAAGAATTGAAAATATTTATTAGATCTTAAAAATCCTAGTAACTATTTAATATTTAATATCCATGATCACCTTTGCATCAATGTTAATGAGAGGGACATCCCACTGCACATTTTACAAAAACATCAAGATATTACAAGATCGAAACGAGAAGATGTTCCAGTGACATGTAATCTATTTGAGTATGTTATAGTTGAAACAAGAATAAATCTTAAAACAAATTCAAAATCCTTATCATCAAAAATTAGAGAACATTTTTGGAAAGATAAAATTCTTGAAGAAATGGGTGTGATGAATCGTAATTTTTAGAATACTTAAGGTGCTCGTGCATACTTTGTAAGAAATCATTTCCATAAATCCATGGGTACAATAATGGAACATTTCACAAAGACATTAGAGGTCAAGGGTATGGAAATCAAAGGTATATTGAATGTTGATTTATTAAAGTTTAAATAAAAAAATTGCAACAACAATGAGAAACTAATATTATAATTTAGAAGAACATTTTGAGAGTGGTGCTATTAAGAGGCTCTAGCGGGGAATCTATCGAAGTATTTTCTAACAAGAAGACATCAGTGAATATTTCAAATTATACGAGTAGTGCCAAACTATGATTTTTGGGTCTGTGGAGGATGAAAAGGTTTTCAGTGCTTTATCATTTATAAAATCAAAACTAAGAAACAAGTTGGATAAAAATATGGAAAATTGCATGAGGTGTTATGTTTCTCGCTATTCCATGGAAAACTTTTCTTTCAACAAAGAAATTACACATTGGAATTCTCTTTCCTAAATAAGAGGTGTAAATAATACAACTACAAGTACAACTATTCCCAATGATGAGACTAGAATTGGTGCATTGTCACACTCTACAGAAGAGAACATCAAATTTGAAGAAGCTATTGATAATGGATTGTTTCAGCTTTAAATAGGTATCTCATTTAATTTACTTTTATTGCTTTTCACCTTACATTTTAACTTTGGTTATTTATTCAATTTCATATTAACTCTACAGATGCAAATATTGACTGAGAAGGACTTTTATTAAATTTTGTTTCAGTTTTTTTATCATTAAATATGTTACAGGTATATATATTTACATTTATTTAAATACAATTATTTATAAAAAAATATGTATAATATTATTAGTATTTTTTATTTTCGAATATGAAATTCTATTTTAAAAATTTGTTTCTTACATGTATTTGTCAAATTTTAATTTTCAAGACCTTTAGAGTTCAGATCTGCATATTCTTCCACTGTTATACTCTTCTAGAATTCAAAACTTCTACTATCCAGACATATATCTGGTTATCATTTGCATTTTTCTTTAATCTTTTGTTTCTTCCTTAATCCGATCAATCATTATTTAATGTTTTTTTAAAAATGTGGATTGACATCCATCTGAGGAAGATCTCACTTCTCAGGATTGAAAATTTCAGGCAACTCACCCATCTATATACTAATCCATTTCTCATGTTGATTTTTCTTGAATCTAATATCTTATTGCACGCTACGAAGGATGATTTCTCATTTTCTTTCAATATGTTTTGTCACATCGATGTAAAAGACAAGAGGTAACTTAAACCCTATCATATGACATTGATTGAATTTTTACAATTATGTTTAATTTATTTTTGTATTTGCAAAATGCTTCGATAAAGTGTTTAAAATTTGTCGGATAAAATCAAATAATCGAATTTTACAAGTAAAGAGAGGAATATTTTTCCATATTAAGATGTTTTTGTCATGACACATTCCAAATTTTCTTAAAACAATTATCCATTACACAATTCATCATCCCCGATTGTACTTGAAGCTAAATCTACGTCCACATATAATTCATCATCATCCATATCTATTTTAATGTCATCATCCACATCTAATGTCATCATATAATTTATTCATTACAATTAGAGAGAATAAGATTTTGAGAAGGTTTAAATGCAAAGAATCCTCATACATATTTCTAATTTTACAAGTAGGGATAAGAATATTTTACTGTATTAAGATGTCTGAAAGGAATGATAATCAGATTGTACAAAGCCAAGAATAAAGATGCTAATCAAACACCACGATCTATAAGATGAAAGCAATTTGCCAAAATAACTTTACAGAAAACCTTTGCAAAAAAATGAGCAACAATATCATATATTATTATGGAACTCAATGCAATACATTGAGAATGGGACTTGCTTAAATAGGCAAGGAATAACAATCTAAGAACCAGTCAAGGTCATAGATCAAGCCATAAATCAAGGAAATAACTAGTCATCAAAGAACTAGTCAAGACCATAGGTCAAGGAAAGAACTAGTCAATACCATAGATCAAGGAAAGAACTATACCTAATAACTAGATAATATCTCCTAATATCTAAATAAGATAAAAGAAATATCCACACACATAAGTGGGTGAGGATAAAAAATAAAGGTAAATAAAGTACCTAGGTGAACATGAGCTAAGGTAAATACCTACTCTAACACCCCCCCTCAAGTGAAGCTAGGGGCCAAAATAGAAGTGGCATGTCCATAGTATGAATCCTGACAACTAAGCCTGATGAGGTACTCATGTACAATAACTAGGAAAAAAAAGGGACATCGCAAAGTACCCAAAACCAGTAACAATAAAGTCAAGAGAGAGAAACCCTGCTCCAAGGCATCCCAAGAAGCATGGCTCAAAAACTCATACAACGCTGAAGAATTTTGTTGTGCACTATGGTCTAAATCCACGGCTCAATAATAGAACTCAAAAACAACCGACACTGAGCTTCACCAGAATAGCTCCATACAAGGAGACTGTCAATGGAGTGATGTCGAAAGTGTAAAAAAATACCAAACATAATTCGATCAACTACTACAAATAGGTGTGCTACGATCCAATAACAATAACCAAAGCAACAAGGCAAGGACACAAACTCCAGAGTGTCACGATCCAAGAAAAGCCAAGGTAACAAGGCAAGGAAACAAAAATCGAAGAAGCAGGATCAACACCACACTCTCCCATACTATTGAATGGGTGGAGTGATGCTACAAATCTATATGAATTGTCAAAACAACTACTCGAAAACTAAAAAACTAACACTGGGCTCCACCAGAATAGCTCCCCCACAAGAGAGACTGTTAACATGTCAAAAGTGTCGAAAATACAGATACAAAATTTCTCAACAAACAAGAGAGATACACTACACATGCTAAAGAAAAATGCTCAAAACAAGGAGCATTACAATGCAGAAGGTATAGAAAGTGGAGCAAGAGGCTGAATGGTGGAGCAGCCATGCCTATAGAGTCCTCTCAATGAATGCCTATGTCATCACCACGAGTGATCAAATATCCACCCCAAATCAACACGGATGGATGAAGAAGATGCCTGCATATGACTTGGTGCAAAATGCATAATGGGTGCATGCAAAAGAACATCAGAATGTGTGTTAGGTTGATCATGTCTGACAGATGAAATCTCAGGTTTCTCAAGCCTGAGTGAAAATGTAGAACTCATGTGTTACTCATGATCCTCAAAAAGAGTCGAGCGAACAAAAAAATGATCTCTGTCAATGTGTGATCCCAATGAAGTATCTGCTCGAAAACCAATGTCATGACGAGAATTCCACTTAACATGTGGAATAGAGGAAACAATACCCTGTGAATGTCTACCAAAGAATCATTTAGTGAGACCCATAGAATGGATCATGTGAGAGATAAATGTAGTGTTATGCTTCTTAAAAATTCCATTCAGCTGAGCAGAAGTAGGATACACAACATGTGGTACTATAATAGGCAAAGATGTGGAATAGCATGAAGTAACAAGCCTCACATGTTTAAAAGCATCAAAAGCAGGTTTAGGCTCAAAGACTGGCAGATCAATGTCAGTGGGTACAAGAGAAACAACTTTAAGTGGACTAGGAGCATGGATATGGTTGTCCGCAATATGATGGTGATGATGTAGGCTAGCAAGTTTATTTTGCATGAAGTGTATTATTGTATCTTTATTGTGAATGAGTGATTGTAGAAGAGAATTTATATTCTTGAGCGATCTATTTTCTTCCACAAATTTTAAAATATCCTCTTGAATTCCACATACTTCAGAGAAAAGCATATCATTCTCAGAATCCATGATAGGTACAAATTGCAACTCCCAAAAATTTAGGACGTCAAGCTCAGCCAAAATTGCATCCACAATTGATTACAATACTCCTCCATATTTGGCACTTTATAATTATAGTACAAGCCTCAAAATAAATAACTCCAATGGAAAGAGCATGAAAAAACAAGCACTTTTACACAAAATGGCACTCAGAACCGAGTTACCGATCAAAAGTTACAAGCTTTTTACTATTTTGCTCTTCTTATTTATTTTAGTTGCCACTAAAATAAAATAAATTATTGTTCCCTTCTCCACACAAATAAAATTAAAGGGGGTTCAAGTTAAACACCTATTAGTAGGAATCATAAGCTTTAAGCCCTCATATGACCATACCATATGACTAACGGCTAAGTATTTTAATAGCAACCTATGGATTTTCCCGAAATAGTAAAAATGTGCACAACATCCCTGGACCCCTACCAAAAAAGGAATTAGAATTCTTCTACACACAACTTGAAAATGATCTGTCATACTAGAACACAACCCAATGTAGATCTCACGAAAACCAAAAAAACTAGTAAATATTTTCCTCAATTTCTTAACCGTGTGGCGTGAATCCTGAGGCGAACCTGTGTATTTCATTGCAACCACAAAAAATGACTGCCCCTAGAAATGGTTGAGTTTACAGTCGATCTTAGGGTTTTCCCACCTTTCGGATCCAATGGAAGCATCCATTTTGCATAAAAATGCATGCACCAACAAAATATTACCAAATCCCAAATATATGAATATACAATGAATTTATTTGCAAAATAAAACTTACAGACGGATGTCAACAACAATCTCCTACTCTGATACCATGAAAGGAACAATAACCATAATCTACTAAGCCAAGAACATAGATGTTAATCAATCACCACAATCTATAAGATGAAAGTAATTCACTAGAATAACTTTAAAACTTTTGCAAACAAATGAACAACAATATCATATATTATTATGGAACTCAATGCAATACATTGAGAATGGGCTTGCTTAAATAGGCAAGGAATAACAATCTAAGAACCAGTCAAGGTCATAGATCAAGCTATAAATCAAGGAAATAACTAGTCATCAAAGAACTAGTCAAGACCATAGATTTAGGAGAGAACTAGACATCAATGATCTAGTCAATACCATAGATCAAGGAAAGAACTAGTCAATACCATAGATCAAGGAAAGAACTATACCTAACAACTAGATAATATCTCCTAATATCTAAATAAGATAAAATAAATATCCACACACATAAGTGGGTGAGGATAAATATAATAAAGGTAAATAAAGTACCTAGGTGAACATGAGCTAAGGTAAATACCTACTCTAACAATGTCTCCGTCCTAAGACATTCCAAATTTTCTCAAAACAATTATCTATTATCATCATCTATGATTGTTCTTGAAGATAAATGTATGTCCACTCTATTCATCATAATCCATATCTATTTTAATTTCATCGTCCACATCTAATGTCATCATAGAATATGTAAGTCCTACTTCATTACAAGTAGAGAGAAGAAGATTTTGAGAAACCTGATACAAAGTTTGAATTTTACAAGTAGTAAGAATATGTAAGTCCTAAACTCCTGACACACTCCAATTATTCTTAAAAAAATTATTTATCCATCATCACCATCCATGATCGTGCTTGAAGCTAAATATAAGTCCACACAATTCATCATCATCCATATCTATTTTAAAAGTGCAAAAACATCTTTATCCTAACACATTCCAATTTTTCTTAAAACAATTATCCATTATCATCATTAATCATCATTTATATCCATTCTAATGTCATCATATCATTACAAGTAGAGAGAAGAATATTTTGTGAAGGTTAAATGTCTTTATCATACCACATTCCAAATTTTCTTAAAACAATTATCCATTATCATCATCTAGATTTCATGATCGTGCTTGAAGCTAGATCTACGTCCACATAGAATTCATGATATTCCATATCTATGATTCTATTATAATGTAATCATCCACATCCATGTAATCATCATTACAAGTAGAGAATATTATGAGAAGGTTTAAATTTTAAGAAACCTGATACAAAGTTTTAATTTTACAAGTAGAGAGAAGAAGATTTAACTCTATATTAGTATTAATATGCCTCTTTCATACCACATTCCATATTTTCTTAAAACAAATAATTAACCATTATCATAACTCCATCACATTCAAATGAAACATAAACACCATATACAATCGAGAAATTCTATACATAATATATTACAAGATATAAAATTCCAGATTATAAAGTATTTCAAATTTTCAAATGCCATCACATTCAAGTTTTAAATTTCAAATCCAGATAATAAATTATTTCAAATTTTCAAACATCATGACCATCACACTCAAGTTTCAAATTTTCAAATATAGATTATAAATTATTTCAAAGTTTCAAGTTTCAACCCTCAATCATGAAATTTTTCAACCCTCAATTTTTTGTGCCCCTTTCCCCAATGGATTCCACTCCTATAGTTTTACTCCTTTCCCTAATGGCTTCTCCTTATGTACCCCTTTTCCCAACAACTTGAATAATCCTATAACTAATCAGATCTTCCGCAGCACTGTCTAGATTCTTTACGATCCTTTGTTCTTCCTTTTTCGCATCGCCATGGGATAACAAACTAGGATTTGTAATTTCCTTGGCTTTGAATAAAATTTTAGGGTCGAAGCAATGTTATTTAACTATCCAATATAGTGTATTGTTTTATTTGTTAACTAAAACAATATTTTCTTTCTAATTATTTGTTGTGGATAAATTGTTCTTCGAAGTTTCCAAGTGCACTTGAAACACTTTTGCTTGACTCTTTAAATTTTCATATTTCAACTACACAAGAAAAAGTGATCTCAATTAAACATATTAATAAAGTAAGAAAATTTCAAAGTAACAGAACATATTGTTTCAAAGTGATAATACTTACGACCGCTCTATCTCTCTCAGCATTTGATATTACTACCAGATCCCTGTCCTTAGACCATTTGTTAAAATATGCCTAGGATTCAACAAAAATATTTTTGATTTTTTTAATGATTTATATAAAATATTGTCTTTATAATTTTTGTTATACGTGACAGTCCAAATTCTTACTTGGGTAAGTAAGGAATCCATCTTTGCAGGTTTATTCTGGACTGTAGCTTATAAACTTTCCCTTTGCTAATAATTTAAAAAAAAACTTATTGTTTCATAGATTAGTACTTTTCCCTGTCTCTCCCATTCTATAAGTTGATTGATATGAGGTACAATAAACTCTGTGACATGGGATTGACAATCATTACTAATTAAGTTCTATGGAGAGGTATCAAATGTTCACCATATGTATCTGAAGAAGATGATGTCGCTGGATAGGTATCAAGACTTTCGGGTTGATCATCGACTACTACCTTTATCTACTATTGGGTGACCTGATCCTAGTTGCGATAAAATAAATATATATTCAAAGAAATAAATCTTAAGTGAAATGTAATGAAATTTGAATAAATTACGTTTAAATTGAAGTATACCTGTTGGCATTGAATCATCTCACATGTATTAAAAAATCATGAAGGGTCATTTCTATCAATTCCCAAGTAATATTCATCTAAGTTTATATTATTTAAAACTGATATACCCATTGCATTGGGAAAGCCACAGAGAGAGAAGCTTGGAATCTAAAATGAGGAGGCAATGTTTAGTGTCATGTTATGCAATTTCCCCCCCCGGGGAAAAATTTATCAAACACGACCTTGCATAGATGAAAATCGAAGGGTTGGTTTAGTATTGCAAGCTCACATTCAATCCCAAATCAAGTGGCAAGTGGGATCGACAATGGAGGAGAAAGGTGGGAGAATGAGGCCAAACAACGTTAAAGGAGATCATAAGCTCATCAGGAGAAAATTGGAGAAAGGAATAAAAGTTTTGGGACTTCACATACGAGTCGACTCAGAGCAAAGAAATAGAGTTAGCAGAAGCCTCCACGTGCCTCATCAACACAACTTCAAAGGTGTGACCCAAAGTGGAGTCTCAAACAAGCGCTGGCCCTCCTCATGGTCAGAGCCCAAAAAGGTGGAACCGGTCGTTGAAAAGTGGAGGCAAAGCCACAGAACAGCGGAAACCTCCACATGTTAGCTCGGTGCAACTTAAAAGGGAAAATCCTAAGCAGGGTCCCACAATGGGTGTGAAGTTTCCACATGTCTAGGGTCCAACATAATTGCTCCTAGATAGGAAGAAGGGACTTAGCCGTAACACGAAGAAATAGAGCAGGCCCAAATTGGCTAAATACAATAGAGTCAGTGGAAGCCTCCACGTGCCTCATCAACACAATTTCAAAGACACAACCCAAAGCAGATACTCAAACAAATGCTGACCCTCCACGTGGTTAGATCCCAAAAAGGTGGAACTGGCTGTTGAAAAGTTGAGGAAAAGCCACAGAACAAGGGAAGCCTCCACATGTTAGCTCGGTGCAACTTCAAAGAGAAAATCCTAAACGGGTCCCCAAACAAGTGTTGGACCTCCACGTTCATAGTGTCAGACATAGTATCTCCACCAGAAAGAAGGGACATAGGTAGAGCCAAGTAGTAGAGAAGGCCCACAGATGATGCCAAGTGTTGGAAAGTCGCACCTCTAGGACGCCAGGAGGGGGGTGAAATCTTAAGACGCAAGGGGCTGCCACATGGATCTTACACAGATAGACTCTTTTGAATATTGTGAGCCCGCATTAAACACCCAACCTTAACCTTTACACAACCATATCTTTCGACTGGGAGCTGGATTTACACAAGAGAGGACATTTGGAAAATCTCTCGATGTCGGCCTCTCACCCACCACCATGATGAAAAAATATAGTCCACCATTTCCAAGGTTGTCACACTTCTCACCTACCACTATAATGAAGTATGGGTTTCCTTTCTTTCCCAACAAGGAATAGTAATAGAGGCATGGTTCTTACAGTAGTGCCCATCATTGTTACAAGTGAATTCATTTCCCTCTTAGGGTGGTTGAACAAGAATTTGGATTTCTTTTATCTCCTTCTCTAATTATTCCTATATATTGCAATGAGGGGGATTTTTCTAGAGGTTGGACACTTCTTCTTTGCACCCTCCCTTCTTCTCTTGTTTGTAAGTGGATTTGTGGAGTCCAAGCCTCCCATTCAAATTGTAATGCAATTTTGTGCCTCTTGGCCATTATAATGCACTGTATCAACTTTTGGAGCAATAATGCAAGTATGTGGCTAATTTTTTAACCCTCTCTTGTGTTCATAGTCTCCTTCCTGATCTCTCATTGTAGTTCTGGTTATTTGTGCATGGTGATTGTATTGCATTTTTATGGTTTGTTTTTATTTTAAAAGTAGGTGTTTAGCATTCCTTTGGTGCATCACCTTTGTTAGTTTAGGTTTTATTTCTTGCATCTCTTTAACCCTGCCTCCTTGGAAAGTTAGAGTAGGTTTTAGAGTAGATCCTATGCAATATGAATGTGTGCACCTGAACAGAGGAATAGGAACTGACCTTCATCCGGAGAGCTCTCCCGATTTGCAAAGTCCCACACTTTGGGAGAAGCTCCATGTTATAAAAAAACACTGAGAGTCTCAACCTATTGAGTTGCAAACATTCAAGGGTGCTGTGATTTTTCACCAACATGTCCCACAAGGGGCCAAAGGAATTAGCATGCATTTACTGATGTTCATTTTTTTTGAACCTCTGGTTGGGATTTTGAATCGTATAAATGGAGGAGGGGGAGGTTCTGCTATTTGTATAGAATGCAAAGGACTACAATTTTCTTAAAAGTGTAAGAAAAATCATATGAAAAATGTTAAACTATTTAAAACTTGTACTAAATAAATAAAATCATACCTTGTTGAGGGATAACGTGTCGCAGAGCTTGAGGTGGCCGTGTTGGAGTAGTAATTGGTTGTGTTTGAGTTGTGTGTGGTTAGGATTGCTGAGAATGATTTTGAGAAGAGACAATTCCATACAACTGAACAAAGTGAGTTGGTGAAGATAGTTGACTTTGAGAAGCCCGTGTATTGCCCAAAGTCCCTGCAATGTCAGCAACAATTGATTATATGTCAATTCAATATAGTAAATGGTAAATTGAAAATACAAAATGGGAATTTCTAAATAGTAAATGACATGGTATTACGTCTCTAGCATTTTATTAATTCAAACACTTGGTAGTTCAGAGATGAGTGAAATTCCATTTCAAATTACGAATTTGTGATGCCTCAACCTCTTGTTGGCCTCTTCCTCTTGATGCTACTTTTTTTTAGGAAGGGCCTCCAAAAATATTTTTTGGAAATAGTCAATATTTAATCAGATTCTAGATGAACATAATGTTTGTCTAATGTCAAAATACAAAATTATACATGTTGTTCTTGAAATCGAATTGGCAAATTCTTCATTGTCTCATCTGTGCAAGTAGGAATTGGTTTTTCTTGTAAATTAAAAAGAGCCTCATAATAAATGCCAAAGAGATAGTTTGTGGAGTGAGTGACTGGTTTTTATGAAAGTGATGCATTTGTAATGCCAGTCTTTATTTTATTGGAGAAAAAGGTGCACCAATCAAATTTTTTCTTTCCGATAGTTGTTATATCCATTTTCTGACCATGAAAAACAATTCTGGCTTGAAAGAAAGAAATCATAGCAACAAGAAAGTGGTGTGTAATTCCTTGCATATCCTCACCACATCTTGATTTATTGACATGAAACGCAAAATACCAAAAAGCCATTGGAATTAATATTGAAAACAGATTCAAGATTACAGATTAAAGATTAATATCAAAAAAACATAAAATATCAAATGAAAATTGAAAACAAATTACATGTACAATCAACATGGAAATCATAATTATATTCAAGTTATTTCTTATCATCCTCGACGAGGGTCGCTTTCGTTGTGAAAATGGGGGAATTTTTGTATGGAAGGCCTGTTAAGCGATGAATATTAGCTAGATCAACACAGAATTAAAACATATGACCATCATCCAAAATAATAGTAAACATATTTTCTTTTGTATTGTATAAGGAGAGTAGGTAATTCAAAATATCATGATCTATTTCAAACTGGGGAAACTTAGCAAGCCCATCAAAGTCACATGCATCAACCAAATCCTTGTATTCTAAATTCATTTGCATAACTGTCTAAATGTGGGGGTATAACAAGTTCCTGTAGAGTATCTTTCCCTTGGATAGGGCTTATGGGTTGACTAGATATTCTGATTGATTTTTTTCTTGAGCTTGAACTTTGGCTTCACTTATAGTCATCATTATACTTGTCCTTGAGCTTGATCGTACCTAAAATTGATTCTCGTAAATAAGAAAATTCAAGAGACGGAGAGCGTAAATGTGAAAATGACCAGTGGGAGGGTATTTAGAGGACAAAATTAGGGATTACGAGTGACAACAAGGTGTTCTATCACGTGTCACCAAATCTTGTTAACGCATGACAGAAAGTCTTGCTATCACGCATCAACAAGCCTTGCTGATGTGTGACAACAAGGCATTTTGTCACATGTTAAAAAGCTTTGCTGACGCGTGATATAAAACCTTGTTGTCACATGTCAGCAAGGGTTATTGACACACGACAACAAGGTGTTCTAGCACGTATCAACAATATCTGCTGACACATGACATAACACTTTGCTGTCACGTGTCAATAAGGCTTGTCGACACGCGACAACAAGGTTTTCTGTCACAAGTCAGCAAGACTTATTGACGCACGACAACAAGGTGGTTTTTTGGGTGTCAACAAGCTTTGCTGACGTATGACACCTATGCATCAACATCTGTAAAAAAATTTCCATCTGTGTAGTCACTCTCCCTCAAAATAATAGCAGGCAAAAATTCAGTTCTCAAAAAAAGGAAAATTCTCCTTTATGCGAAAGTGGATCCAGGTATATTTGTCGGGGATTTTCCACTTCCATTTTACCAAATTCTTCTTAAAAAGAACCCTTATGTGCAACTTAGTCAAGAATTTTCTATTACTATTGCATTTTTGGAGTGTTCATATTGCATTGAAATGGCTTGAAAGTGTATAAATTGTTTTCCTTTTTATTTGCTCTTGGTAGTCTTAGTAAAAAAAAAGAGGGAACTTGTATTCAATTTATGTCTATATTTAATATCCTCTTTCAAATGAATTTACAAATAGAGAAATTTTATTATTATAGATATAAGTATAAAACTTTACAATTTAGACAACGTAAGCCTCTACATATTTTGAATCAAAAAATAATAATAATCCTTCCATAATTGTATACCTTTAACAATAGCCCCAGTAACTTCACCATATTTAGAAATCTAAATATTATTATTCAAATATATTCACTTAGGTGCTCTTATATTTCAGTTATCCAAGTGAATCTTAGTGCACAAAATAATTTTTAGAGAACAAATAAAAAAACTATCCACAAATATAAATACTTATTTAGTTATAAATCATATATATATATATATATCTAAAACCCTATAATCCACCGAATTGGCCTGCACTTTTTACTTCCAACAAAGTGTTTATAGAAAACAACAAAAATATTAATGAATTAAAAAGTGGATGGAATCGGTTGTGTAAGCCGTAAGGGAAAGAGATATAAAATTTTAGATATATACATATATAATATTATTTATTAAACCCAAAATATTGTAACCATAGCCAAGTGACCTACACACTTTTTAAATAAAAACAAATCTAAAATGAAAAGGGGCACCATGTTTTGTTAATAGTCATATGGCTAATGGTAGCAGCCAAGGGTTAAACAAGTAAAATACACAGTGGGTAGGGGGCGGTGCTCCCATCCCATATAATATAAAAATTTGACTTTTTAATGGCGGCTTTCCTTTTGCGCAGAGTCCTAGTTCGAGCCAAAAACCCCGATGATAATGTATATATAGACACACACATACAGACCCCAAATCCTATGGATAGACTATTATTGGAAATAATAACAAAAAAAGGGCCTATTATTTGTATATATAACGTATATACCCTAAATGTGGGTATATCCAAGTTAAAACAAAGCAAAACAATTCTCCATGATCTCTCCTTCCTTCATGGCTTCATTCTTCTTCTCTCCCAACTTGCAAAAGTGCAAATGAAAATAAGTTAGACAAATAGTGCATAAAATAATGGATTTTTTAGGGCTCGTTGGGTCAAACCTAGATCTAAGGGCCCTAATAGATCTAATCCAATTGTTGAGAATTTCCCCTACAATTTTAAGTGGGTGACATTTTAATGAGAATGGGTTTTTAATAAAAAGATCTAGGTAATATGTGAATGGGGCCACTTAGTGGATTAGGATAAGCTGTGACCCTCTTTATTATAGGTGTATAAATAAATAAATGACTTTTGATTTAGGTATTGAACCAATAATATTGTGCATGGGGTTTGAATAATATTTTAAAGGAAATAATTTAATTAAAAGAAATATATATATATATAGTAAAATGAGGAGCATGGGTGTTAAAGTTAATATGTGCAGTAAATGTAAACTAATTTAGGAAATGCTCCTTTTACAACTTATGAGAATTCTAAATGGGTAAAATAATGACATTGACCTTTCTAATATTTTAAATAGAATTAATGGAACCCATAGAAGAGGGTTGGTTTCTCATATACTTTTCAAATTAAATTAGTAATATTTAATTTTTAATTAAATTCCAATTAATAGGGATTGACATGGTTTATGGTGCGTGAATTTAGAGGGCATTACATAATGTATGTGAAGATTCAATATTAATTAACCTATTTATGTATATTACTAAAATTAACGTAAATTTCACGCATACACATAAAATGTACTATAATATTTTTTCAAGTAAAAATAAAGATGGTACTTTTCTAAGCTCGTATGAGTTTGTTGGTATTGTGACCTAGTCTCCGATATATCTCTAAATTATGGAGTTGTGTACATAATCTAGGAAAATGTTAATGTATTTTTTATTATGTCAGTGGCGTACCCAGTAGAGATAACTAAAATTGAAGGAAAGAAGTATTTAATTCTTGATTCCTAATTTTGTGGGGGAAATGCCTAATATTTTTTAATGGAGAAATTAGTTGGCCTGGTCTAAATACCATTCCTAAAAAAAAATATGGCAGCTACATAATCATTTTTATTGCTTTATGAAAAAATGTTACATTGTTCATGTTTAAGTTCCATCACCAACTTAATATTTGTACATATTGAACATGCAAACAACCTTGTACACAAAAGCATATTTTTTTTACATTTTGAGAACCTCCTGTGAATCTATGAATTATTCTCCCAATCCACAAAATATTTATCATCCTTATGTTATACTTTTATAGAATATTTATATTTATTTTTATGGCAGCTTCTCTAAAAATGTTATTTAGTATTCATAATAATGTAAACCTTAAAATAAGACAATTCAAGAATATTTTCTTTATTTACTTCATGGGAAAAAAATATTAACTAAAATTGTGACAAGGTCATCCACTCAAAATATTTCCTAGGGTGTTACTAACCTTTAATTCATCTTTAAATAATCCTATAAGAATTAAGAATATAAATTATAGAAACTTATTTATCTTATTCGATAATACTGACTACTATTGTTTATTTGTGATATATTTCAAATATGATGAGAAATTTTACAAGGTTAAGATATGGTAAATTTTTCTGAAGTTGATGTTCAATAAGTTAACCAAATGTGGAAATTTTGAATGATATGTAGAATATATGCATAAGTAATGACATATTGTTGCACATCAAATAGCTTAGTGCTTCTCGTTGTAGAAGCTAACCATTAACATATTCCTTCTGATCAAAATGAATCATAAAACTAAGACAATAATCAAATATAAAATTGTATGTGGTACGGGTGATGGATAAATAATCAACATGTAATCAAGGGACCAATCTAAGCACAACAAACATTATCTTTGCATTAAGGGGAATGTAATGACCTTATTTATGTAAAACTATGGTGTATATGAATATGTGCAACTCTTCATCGAACTTCAAAAATAATAGCTTTGGAAAAATCCACAAAAATTCATAGATAATAGCTTTTACAGAATTTGTATATTTTCACAGACAAAATCATGAGAAAATATGTAACGCCCACATCTTACACACACAAATACAACACTAAAAATACCAGAATAATTTTTTTTACTTACATTGTAGTACATATAACACTACAAGAAATCACTTAGGACATCACACAACACATGATATGAAATGAACACTTTTTTTTAAATGACAAGTCACAACATAACGATTGTACCACAATATAAAATTAAAGATAAGGTCTTCCCACGATAGGATAATTTTAGAATTGCACATTTATTACAATCATGTTTCAATCTTTTACTTAAGTTCTAGAAATGCTCATAATATGTGAATCATACATTTTTTTTTTCCTTTTTCCAGATTTATTTTATATGGTTTAACATTTAACTTACAATATATCTCAATAAATAAATACCATCTACATTATTCCAATTACTTGTTTAATTCATTTTTTCGTTAATAGGATAATTATTTACACACAAGGATAATTACATACACACAAGGCTACTAGGTATTATCCCTAGGACTCACTCCTAAGGGCATGCATATTGATCTTTTATCATACCTCCATTACACAACAGAAAAAGTGTAAGTCTAAAGGATGTGAAGTTCACATTTTTTATTAAGGATTTAGGGTCGTGTTTCTTTCACTCATTTATAAATTGATAGTTGATTTAGTACCCACTAAGGAATATATGCAAAAATGGTCTTTATCCACAGCAAGATGGTTTAATCACATTACAAGGAAGATCATGTTTCACTTTCCTATGGAATAACATACCACAATTACACTTCCCAAGGTCAAGCATCAATTATAATTTTACTACAGTTATGCTCCAACAATTAATTATGGATTCAAAGGAACATAACATGTAAACATACTTCCTTATTTTTTATTTCTAGATTAGGTTTCCTTAGAATCATTTATGTCCAATGTAAGTTGTATTTCCCTAACTAGGATCATATGCTTTTTGTATTGAATTGTGTAGCCTAATTGTTAATAGGGGCCTTTGTACCCTAATGAGACTACTAGTCCCTTTCTTAGGGGATTTATCTCTAAGAAATAATCATATAGTTTCACATCATACATCCATTACATAATAGGACAAGTGGGAGAGAAATATGGAGTAGTCCATTTTTTAAAGGGTTAAGGTTCACATTAGAGTTTACACAACATAGATCCCTTTTCACACCAAAATAAGGTTTTAACACATGATGAGAATGACATAATTTTCACCTTCTACGAAGCACATCATCTTATGGTTTTGTTTTCAAAAACTAATCATACACTAAAATGTGGTTAAGTTTCATAATTAACTGTTAGTATTGTACCATAGAATCCAAACAATAATAGAAATTAGGTATCAATTTCATTTATGATCCCAAATATTACATGTGACTTCCAAGGTTAGTTGGCTATCTTCACCACTCAACACTATTTTTGATGTTGGTTTCCTATGGAGAACTACCTTAGGAAATCATGTTATTCTTACTACACACATGATTACCAACTAAGCATACCAGTTATGACGATAAACTAAAACTTGTGATCTTATTTACTTAATCTATAAGTTGTTATCAAGCATAAAGATTTAAGTTCATTCTAAAGTCTTTAGTTTCTTCACTGCTAAGAAATATCGTGCGAGAAGGGTAGATATGCACAAATTTTAAAATAAGGTAGACTATTATGTTTAGGTTTCTTTTTGATATTTCTAGTTAAATAACACAACACTCCAGGTATTTCATCATAATTTCACAATGAGAATGCACTTTAAGATGTCAAATTCAATTTCATTTAACATATTTATCAAATTTTTACAATACATAATTTGAGAATCAAAATAACTCACATATTTAGATGAACATTTCCCTTAAACACTAGCATCTTAAAAATATTATAAAGCTTCAATAATAAACCTTTTAATACTTTTAAATTTTTTGAATTATCCTCTACAATTTCACTTAACATATATATTTGACCCTCTTTTCTTACTGTATGTAAATATGAATCAAAAGACACCTATGATTAAATGCACATTTCTCAAACAACCCTAAACACTTATCAATCATAAACATTACAAATTTTAATAATAAACTTTATTGTAACATAGAAATACATACATACATACATACATACATATATATATACATATACATAAATTATAATGGTACACAATGAATTACAACAACATTATTTTGTCCTCTTACTTGCATCTTGCAAAACCATGTGAGCATGAAATCAATGATAAATTTCTGGAATGGTATCCACCTAAATATTGCATAATTAACATTTTTAGTTTCCCATTTACATAATAGTAATAATTTGCATTTAAAAGTAGATGGTTAGAGACATATATTCATTTCACTTCATTTCTTAACTAAGGAGAAAGAAAGAGATAGGGAAGAGAGAGAAATATTATTTTCTAAAAGTCACATTTCACACCACAAGCCACATGGGTGAGTTTCATACAATTACTTATATGTTTCAAAAAAATTCACGACGATTTATTATCTTGGCTAAGGTCTTGTGACCTTATTTTACATTTTTCTGCTAGTTGCAAAAATGTCTCCTTTTGGCTCGGAGGCTAAGAAACCACATTCAAAAAATATCTTCCGATAAGCAAATACAAAATGGGTAAATTTCTACATGTCCTATCTACCAAGAACTCACAGGAACTGGTAGAATTTAGAAATGGAAAATGGTTAATAATTGGCAACTAGCTCTATAGGACCATCGGTCATAACTGGGCTAGTTACCACAACACCAGATTTTAGCTCGATGGCTAAGACACATCATCCAAAACTAGAATTTCATTGGATGGTCTCTCCACGAGAAGATTCCTATGTGCCTTCCTATATATGGGGAATTATTTGGAGTTGACGAAACTAGGAACTGGAAAACGGGTTACAAACAACGATGGATTTTCTGGAGCCATTGGTCGTAGTTGGTCCAATTTGACCTAGTCAAATAGTGACCTAAGGCCTAAAAAATTCCCTTGCCAAAATATCTAGAAGAGCGTTTTTCCCCACACTGATGGTTCCAGGAAATTTTCTAGTAAAAATACTAGAGGTTCATGAAATAGGACAAGCGTTTTGTTGCTCATGGTCCAAACGACAAGTTGTTACGAAACCCAACTTTTAAATTTTAACAACTTCCTAAAGGTGTAAAAAAAGGTAATCATGATCCTAGAAGGGTGGTGAAGAGAGAACCAATAGTCGATCAGGGTTGATATAAGGGTAATACGACTCCCCACATAACATGGAACACGGGCGGAAGTTGACATCTCTTATCTGGGGTTTAGGAGGTTATATTGTGAGTCTCTGGAAATCACATTTTTATAACTTTACAAGGTAGAAAAATGATTGTTATATTTGACGACATCAGCTAACTCTAACAAATACCGACAGACAAGAATGCCCAATTATGACACCCTGGGTCAACAACGTATGATGTTGTGGAAGCAATCCCAGTTGATGGTCGAGGTGTAACTTGGTTATGCAAATCACAAGGTGGAGTTTTTTCGTTTTAGACTCTAATTTGGTTAAACATCCAAATTTATAATTATTCACTTATTTACTATTTATTTTATATTGCAAAAGAAATAACCTATTAATACCCAAATTGATTCTCCCTTTGAAGCTAAGCAACATACACATGCTGAGTAGGATGCTTAAAGATAGGTATATCAAAATTTTAGTCATTTTGTAGCCTAGGAAGGGTCTAAGTGACTCTTTGAAACTTGCGCTTGGAGAATTTGGATATCACCATGCTAAGGGTTTGACCTACCCTACTAATTTAGATCCTACCTTTGACCAGGGTGAGAGAACCCGTTTTGTAACCTGTATTTGTAGAGGAAAAGAGTGGATCAGCAATATTTTATTTTCCATTTTAGGATATTTGAGTAATAACTTTGAGAAGACATGGTTAATGCAACATAATATAACTCTCATGAGTTGTCACCTTCGAAAATGTAGATGCCGCCTAAACAAGGTTCAGGTTTCTAAAGAAAACAATAAAACTAGCTTTCTCCTAAATATTTAGAGTAAAGCATGGATAAATTCAACAAATATTCTTAGCATTTATGGAAAAGCAGTGTAAACAGAGGTGGTTCTTGTAGGATTATCAATTTTAGATGTATTTTGTTGGGGAATTAAGTAGGATAAAATTGATTATACCAAATATTTTGGAAATTTTAACAAATGTTGGAAGTTCTGTCAGATGAGATGATAAAAGCACTTCAAATAATCAACAATGAACCTTCCACTAGAAGATGTGCACCCATAGAAACCCAAAGATACACGGTATCACAAATTATTTTAGAATTGAAACATAAAATGTCATGTTAAAGACTCAATTAAACATCAAGGATCCTTGATCAATCACACATAAGATACACTCATAGACTAATAAACAACCTGTATCAATAAAAAGGAAGAAGAGTGAATTTAGAACTATGTATTGCACTATGAGATGAAATATCTTCTCACATCACAATTTCAATTACTACAATGCTACCATAAGGATGAGATATTGTTTGATTAAGATTAATTCTTAACATAAGATTGTAACAGGAACATGAATGGCTATTTGAAACATCTCAACTAAAAAGAAGACACAACAATGCTCATGATTAACACAAATAACTCAGGGATCATCAAATTTATCAGCAAGGGAAAGTTTCATTTACAGTATTAATCTTTGTCAATGGATTTACACTCGCAACCATCTTGACATCATTCGATTTGAAGGCTTGGGAAATTAACAATCTTCTCAAACAAGTTCTTGGAAAAATGGTTTCTCTCAGTTTTTGCCTTTCTCTTTTAACATTTAAGAAAGAATTTAACCCCCTCTATGCAAGAGTATTATCATTGCATTTATACAATTTCACTCACTTACTTATCCTCTGTTTTCCCCCAAAAATATGAATCTTTAAAGAGAATATTCTTTTCTATTTTTCTAGGTGGAATTTTTTTGAACCATACACATTTTTTACTTCCATCAGATATTATTGGGGCACCATGTCACTACCTTTTTGAATTTTTCTTAATCATTTATTTCCTTTTGTCTTGAAATAAATACCATTTTAAATAATTCCCAGGCAGTTCCATATGGCTTGATGTGACATACAATCCTTTTCATATTTTGAAAATCTACCTCAAGCAACACATACCTGTGTTTATACCTTTCGAATCGAAATTGAGTGTCTTCTCGTGGATTATATCACATAAATCAAACACTTTCTATTTCAAAAATCTAATATTTCTCAAATGTATTCCCTTTATGTGAGCTGAGAAAAATATTATTTCATCTTATGGTAGTGATTTTACTCGACTTGACCTATCTGTGCCATCCTTATTAGAAATTTAACTCTATTTTTTACCAATATGCATACCATTTCCATCCTTTAAAGTGAACAATTTTTACAAATCTTTTATTAGTGTAATGGCGAATGTGGCTATAGTGAATAGTTTGAAAGAGAAATCTTAAAAATATTTAAACCAAATCTTGGATCTACATGGTCCAGATGAATCCTTTGTCAAGTATTTGTTTCATATTGCATACCCAAGGGATACTAAAGGACCCCTGAAATATTGGAAAGTTCATCTCTCACTCCTCCTAAGATTGATCAAGATCAATAATGTCTTCTCAGCCTTCCAATCCATGTACTACCATCATTTTCAGTGGGAACATCAGAAATATCCAAAATATTTGAAGAAATTTTAGATTTAAAGGAGGTTTGCCATGACAAGGGCGACAAAATATAAGTGTCCCTTCTAGTGTGATGAAAAACAAATTTTTATGGAGATTCCCAAGGATTCTTATGTGATATATGAAAAGTCTTCCATTGATACTATGCTTACCATTTCTCATAAAATGGATGAACTAGAGTGAAGAATCATTTCTCTAGAAAAAGATAAAGCATGACCTATGCCATCACAACTATCCACCACACCAACACCGTCTTCAAGAAATGAGAGGGGGAATAAAGCTCAAAACCCTCAATTATCATCTTGTATGAGGAGGAAGTATATACTTCGTATCCAAATCATTCCAAAACATCATTATATACCATCTAGGAAGGTAAGGGAAATTCAAGGTTTCAACCTTCCATTCATTCAGTGCGACGAACTTCTCTGATGGAGAAAACATTATCAGAACCCTAGCTTGTTCCTCTGCCAAGAGAGCATATTTCTATTACAAGGATTCACTGGGGTGAGTTTAGTTCAAAATTCCTTATCCCACCAGGTACCCGGGATGTAAGAATCGACCTTTTAGCTACTCCAGATGTTCTACCTCAGTCTGCTCCCGATAATTCTACTCCTCACAAGGGGAAAGGGAATACGAAATTTTTCACGGGTGGTTCAAATTTTCTGGACTGGGTATCTTCTTATCAAAAGAAGATCAAACTGGGGAATATCATGGATAGTCCCAAAATGACCCTTGAGTCATTGATGGCTATGGGAATATCGTGGAATAAGGTAGGGTCAGTTGTATTTGTTCTGAAAGCTCAGGGTTTCAATTAATTCATGTTGAGGAAGAACACATTATTAAACAAGATTCCTCCACTTAGAGGAGATTTCAAAGTAAGACTAGAGAATAATTGAGTGTTGTTTCTCTTCTTGTGTCCTTAATTCCAAATATGTATACAACTTACTTCATCATAGGTTAGGGCCCCTATAGAACCCCATTTTTTTTATTTATACCTGAAATTGTTTCTTTATCTTCCATTATATGAATCTGTATGATGTTTGAAAGCTTGAATTTTTGCATGTTCATATCACCCCGCACTGGCCCATCTTTTGTTTATGTTCTTGAGGCTTTGATTGCAACTCTATAATTCATATGGTTTCATCAATGGTACCCATAATTTTTTGTTAACCCTCCACCCTTTGGTCTTTCTCCTTTTAAAGAGTCACTTAACTCTACTTTTTAGCTATGCCTTTAATCTACATGCCTCGAGGACCCAAAATTGCATTAAATTTTTCCAAACACCGAGTCCTTTGTCTATTTGTTTTGTTGTCTTAGCCGGTGGTGTCCTCTTCGTACACAACGCGTGGAGACCTCTGCACATCCTTGAGTATTATCTCTCTCTCTCTCTCTCTCTCTCTCTTTCTATATTTGTGCCTGGGTGACACGTGTAAGCCCACGAGCCCTCCCTCTTTTCTTTGACTTTTCAGCCTACCTAGGTTTCCTTATTTGCTACCATCAACCATGTGGCAGGATCTTGGACTCGATTAGAGTATTTAATTTTTTACACCTTTTTAATGATGCTTCTGAAGGGACACATGGACACCTTCCGCATTTGGTTCTACTCCTTAAGTAAATTTCAGTCCCATGAAGCACAAAACAATATCAAGATGATAAAAGGGGCCATTTTTCACAGTATTTATAGGGGTACCATAACTATTACATTCCTCAACCAAATAAGAGGATTCACGCCCTAAACACATGACTCATTTCTGAACCAATATGGTCCTATCTTTGAGCATATATTTTAAAACACGGGAAAACAAGTCAGAGTAAAATTTGTACAGGCATACACCAAATTCAAGGGTTATACCAATTCAAACACTAACATAGGCTTCAACTCAGGTATGGTAACCCATCGTGGGTGCCACAAGAACCACACAAATCAAAAACAAAATATACAAAGTTCCTAAATCCATTGGGCTATGGAGTCAATTAAAGCAGGCACAAGGCTAAACACAAAAACACGTTTCACAAGAAAAGACCGAAAAACTGAGGCATTTGGTCACTATAGACCAAGAGAGCAAAATAGGAAACAAAAAAAGAAAAAAAGGGACAAACAAAACAAAATACTATACATTGTACATGAATGTGTACCTTGTTTGTAGTTAATCCAAGAAGTGCTTCAGATGCCTGTCATTAACAGGTAATTAAAGAAACTCTCAATCTAGGTCCTTTAGGAAGAAAGTGTGCTCAACAATTTTTATGTCAATGGAATAAGGACCCATCCATAAAGCATCAAATTTTCCATGTTTTTCTTTATCTTCATGTCTGCTATCCCAGTAAAATAATATCTCTGACATTGAATGTCCTGGGAGTCACTTTTTTATCAAATAGCTTCTTGAGTTTTACTCCAAACCTTAAGTGTCTTTGGTGAGACTCCCTTCTTTCTTCATCTAACTCAACTATTTTATTAATCCTAGCTTCATAAGGATTCACTTATTCATTCTCAAGATATTATATGAACTGATAAGAGGATAGTTGCATATGTAAGGGTAGAAGATCCTAGACTCCATAAACTCATTTAAATGGACTCTTTCGAGTGGCTCTTTTGGAAGTGATTATATCTTCCCATAAAGAAAAATTCAACTACTCACCCCATTTCCTTTTGTTAACCTCCAATGTTCTCCTAATGATTTTAAGAAAATGTTTATTACTTGTTTCACCTTGACCATTCCCTTGAGGATTGTAGTTCGATGCATATGTCAGATTTATCAAATATTATTGTAACACCAGCTTAAACAACCCACTTGAGACCCATGAACAACTCTAGGTTACAATGTCAGCTGAACTATCTTTGCAGGAGTAATTTGTTTTTTAAAACTATCACAAGCATAGTCTAAGACATATGCACATTTGATTCATGACCACAAGAGGAGATCAAAGTTATGATTTTAGCATACATTTATTTTTATATGTTCATTAAGATCTAATATACTTATTTAGCTTTCAGTGATCCATCTTGTTCTTCCAGTCATGCAAATCTGATGTCCCTTATGATGTCTCCATGTACAAAATCAACAAGGCTGCCATAAGCTTGCTTGAAGTAGTAGGCCCCATCCCGTAGCAACTCTAGTTGTGTTACTATAGCAGCCCGTAGCTAACTTACTCTTTGTCACTTGAGCTTGGATAAGTTTGATAGCACAGTGCTAAGCGTTTGTACTCCTACAACAACCTGTAGCAACTGGTTATAGGTCCTACATTCGATCCCGGGTGAGCAGATCTACATTTTTGCCTACCCGTAGGAAACTAATGGTTGTGCACCTACATTTGACTCTCCTTTATAAGGCAACTCCAGGCCTTCCCGTAAGTAGGACATCGGGTCAATGCACCATAATCTAGGCATGCTCACGGAGTTGCTACGGGCAGCTGTAGAAAATGCACAACCTGAGCTACTTACGGGAAGGCCTAGAGTTTCTATGGGTAGCTATAACTGCACAACCAGAGCTTTCTACGGGCAGGCTTTGCAGTTACTACAGGATGTTTTAATGCATCATAGCCAGTATGCTACAAGATGTTTTAGGAGTACAGCCAGTTGCTAACAGGGGGTGGTTGTAGGAGGATTTAGCTAGTTGCTATGGGCTGCTGGTGGAGCACAGCCAGTAGTTGCTATGAGCTGGGGCCTACTACTTCAAATAGCTTATGGCACCTTGTATTTTGTACAAATGTTGAGACATCAGAAACATTCCAGGTTGCATGAGAGACAAGATTCACTTCAAAGTAAATCAAGTATAGTAGATCTTCAACTAGAACATATAAAACTAAATGTATGCCAAAATCATACACGATTTGACACATTATTGTGAGAATTTAGACATCAAATCATGCATGTTAACGACTCAATTAGACATCATGCTTCTCTGATAGTTTAAAACCTAAGATTACTCCTCAAATCAGCTAACTAAACCTAGGTTGTATCAACAAAATGGAAGTCTCAAGTTAAATTTAAAACTATTTATCTGGCAGAATGACATTTAATCCCATATTCCTAGCACATATTTACCAATTTATTGGATCTAAAACTCATTGCATTATCAGCAATTATCTTTATAGCTACTTCAAACCTATAAATTATATGATTCAGGATAAAATCCATGACAATTTGATGAGATTCTTTTTTTGTAAGGATAGGCTCAACCCATGCTCATGGTAAAATAATCAATTAACTCACTAGGCTCATCCATTTTTTCAGCTACACTTAAAGTTTCATTTGAGATCTCTTCAATAAAATTCATGCCCCATTGTTGTAAACTCGCAGCCATCTATTGACATGGTTTGATTTCAGGGGTTAGGAGAACCTGACAGGCTTTCATTCTTCCTGAGAACCTATGATAACTTTCACATTTTCTAATCAACAAGTGCTCTTGATTCTTTTTGAAAAGCTGTAGGCCACAACCTGATTATACCTTGAAGATCAATCTAATGTGGAAAGTCACTCAGATTTAGTGACCATTTTTAACATGGCCTCCACATTACTCCCCCGTGATAATTATTCAATCAATTTCAGAGCCTTCATCCTTAGTGATACACCTCAAAATTGACGCATAGCCTTCAAGGTCTCTATTTTTCTTTCTAATTGCCATCCCAGTTTGCCATCCATTGATGATATATTTTGTTGGAGGGTATTTTGAGTCCCTCCTTCCCTTGATTTTTATCTAAATTTTCCAAGACATCTCCAGAGAAAGTACTGAATTAATCGGCCTTTGATTTTGCCTAAATGGTTTTGCATTAGGTTCCAATAGTATCTCATGTTGAAACAGATCCTCCCTATATGCTTTCAATTCTGAGTAAGACCATGCCAAGAAATCTTGGTACTTTTTAAACAACTCAATGTAGGACTGCTTTTCCTCCTTACTCAAATTACTACCTAGCCATACTTTCCTAGGACTTTCTTCAGTTACTAGATTATGCTCTTCCACATCTCTTGAAGAAGATATATATCTATGAATCACCCTATCAACATTATCAAAATTTGAATCTAAATTCACCAAACCTCTTGGAATGGTGTTGGTTTTTGACTGAATAATTTCCTTTCCAAACAAATTTTCCTTACCATCACAAATAGAAACCATTATTTCCCAATGAATGTATTGGTCAATAAATTATTCTTCATTTTATAGGAACCACTGAACCAAAGAATCATGGTTACACACATTATTTGAGAATTTAAACATAAAATCTCATGTTAAAGACTCAATTAAACATCAAGGATCCCTGATCTATCACACAAATACACTCATACACTAATAAACAAATTGTATCAACAAAATAAAAGGAGATTGAAGTTAAAATTTTTTATTGCATAATGAGATGAAAGATCTTTTCACAACACAATTGTAATTACCACAATGCTACCATAAGGATAACATCTTGTGTGATTTTGATGAATTCTTAACATAATATTGCAAGAGGAACATGAATGTCTACTTGAAACATCCCAACTAAAAATAAGACACAAAAATTCTCATGATTAACACAATTAACTCAAGGCTCATCAAATTTATTAGCAAGGGAAAGTTTCATTTATAGTCTTAATGATTTTCAATGTTTGTACACTCGCAACCCTCTTGACAAGATTTGATTTCAAGTCTCAGGAAATTAACATGCTTCTCATATATACATAGGTACCCCATGGAGTAGTAAAAGTAGTTTTAATTCTTTTTGACTGCTTTACCACAACCTGATTATACAATGAAAATCAATCTAATGTGGAAAGAAACTCAGATCTAGTGACCATTTATAACATATTATCCATATTATGAAATTGATAATTATCTTTCATTAAGGCCTTGTTAAAGTTCCTAAAATTGACACACATCCTTATGTCTTTATTTTTATTTCTAATTGGCACCAATTTTTTCACCCATGAAGAATATCTTGTTGGCTGTATGATCCCTCCATCCCTTAACTTTTTCAATTTTTGCTACATCTTGAGAGAAAAGACTAAATTAATAGGCATTTGATTTGGCCTAAATGGTTTTGCTTTACGTTCCAACAGTATCTCATGTTGAAATATATCCTCCCTATATGCTTTCAATTCTGAGTAAGACCATGCCAAGAAATCTTGGTACTTTTTCAACAACTCAATGTAGGACTGGTTTTCCTCCTTACTCAAATTACTACCTAGCCATACTTTCCTAGGATTTTCTTCAGTTGCTAGATTATGCTCTTCCACATATCTTGAAGTAGATATATATCTATTAATCACCCTGTCAACATTATCAAAATTTGAATATAAATTCACCAACCCCCTTGGAATGGTATTGGTTTTTGACTGAATAATGTCTTTCCCAAACAGATTTTCCTTACCATCACAAACAGAAACCATTGTTTCCCAATGAATGTATTGGTCAGTAAATTCTCCTTCATTTTACATGAACTAATGAACCTGAGCATCATCATCAAATACTTTCCAATGTTTTACATTATCAAGGATATATGGTATTGACAACACTTCTATATCATAGTCACAGTAAGGAGACAGTACAATTTTCAAATCTAGATCTAAGCACTGCAAAGCTATCTGCGGTAATACTTTGGTTTCTATCATGATACAATATGTTGAAGTAGTCAAAAATTTCAATAAAATCCCAAAATACATGCTTTTACTATATCATCCTTTGATTCTTAGTGGCATACAATCTTATAACTTGTTTGAATACCAACTCTGAGTCTCCTTTAAGAAATATGTCCTTGATACCATATCTCCATGCAATCCTCGAACCAAAGTGTAGTGCCTCATACTCTACAATACTACTTGTGCACTCAAATTTAAGCTTGAAGGAGAAATTAAATATTTCTTGAATTGGAGACATAAGGAAAACTCCAAC
Source organism: Taxus chinensis (assembly GCA_019776745.2). Taxonomy (NCBI): domain Eukaryota; kingdom Viridiplantae; phylum Streptophyta; class Pinopsida; order Cupressales; family Taxaceae; genus Taxus; species Taxus chinensis. Next base: position 156,528,999 of record CM034155.1, on the reverse strand, counting down.
ATTGTTTCCCAAGTTGGATTAACCTCCATCAAATAGAAAAGTCTAGGGGATACCAACTTGATCAAGAAACTTACTATTATCAATACCATGCTCCTCAAAATCTGCATAACTGACAAAGTTGTTAACATATACATCTACATATAATACTTCATAACAAGCATTGCTAGGGAATTCAATCATATGCAACATTTTTTTCTCACCATATAACTTGACAAGGTTCCCTTCTACTAGTATGGTGACATATGACATATCCATTTGCACACTTCCTCTCACACTAGCAGTCCAATTTCTTAACTATAAAATACCCCATTTACAAGGGAAATCCACAATGACTACATTCATGGTTAAAAACTTACTAGGATAGGCCACTAATTGTACAACTAAGCCCTTTACATATCCTATCACTGGTACTTCTCTTGAATCCATAGAAGTGCATTTTCCAAAGGTTGTTGTTACCTTGATATTAAATTCATTCATTAATTCAAGATGCATCAAAATACATGAAGCCCCTAAATCAAACATAAAATTTTACACGATTCTATCCTTAATGATTAAAGTTGTATAAAAAGAATCAATATTAAGTTGAGATTCAACAAGGGACATACCCAGATATACTTCAAGAGATTCACCCAAGTCTTCTAAAGCATCTGGCACCTCTAACTCTGTAATTTGTTGGGGTAATATCCGAACTATTTACATCCTTTCCTGGGTGCACTCCCTCATCCTTGAACCCTAAATACCCAAATTACCTTTTTATATGCTCAGGAATCCTAAGTAATTCAGCCATAGGTAGAGTGAATTTTATTTGACTCAAAATTTGTGAAACAATGGATATATTTGGGTAATATTGTGTTGGGAGGGATGGTAATTCCCCCATCTTGTGGTATGAGATTCTTCATGACTTGGGCATGGATAGGGGTATAGGATTTATTGGGAATATCTGAACCTTTGTTAGGCATATCCTTCTTAGGAGGATCTTTTAGGATATTAGTGAGAAGGGTATTTTTATGTTTGGGTGTGGGACATCTTCCTTTGACAGTTCTTCTTCTGAGATTGTAATCCTTTTCTTAAACTACTACCACGTTCATCAGAAGCTATCAGTCCTCCTCAAAACAAATTCCTCCATCATACTTCTTAATCATCAGAGCCATTAAGTTTTTAAAGTCGTGATTAGGTTTTTCAAAACTGTGAACCATAACAATGTCAACATCATCAATGGAAGGAAGCTCAGTGGATGGAGTCCCAAAACCCCTCAATAGTCTGAGAACATATTAATTGGTGGAGAAAACCCAATGCCAAGAATCATTGGGAAACTCCATCATACAAACAAATCCAAAATTGGGGTCATCATTAGGTTCTTCACCCCCTTCACTTGTATCACATAGAGGATGTGGTAAGAAACATTAGTCACACCAGTCAATGACATGTAGCTCTTCAACCATAGAGACTCTTGCAGTCAACAAATTAGGTACAAATTTAATGTTCTCTCTAAGGCTACTGTTTACTTCCTAACTTATAAGTCCCTTTCCTCTATCTTAATTTCTAAGCTCACCTCTTGGATGACCACCAAATATTGAGGTTGATTATGATCCTGAGAGATTTGTCCTATTCCCTTCTCAGCCATGGAAAATTTGTAAGACATTTCTTTTACTACCCCCACCAAGGTTTTAATAACTTCTTCTAGATCCACTACCTTTTCTTTCTTGAGACTTCTCAGGATTTATCAATTTAACACCATCCCAATTGGGAGGATTTCCTATAGCCTTGGTATTATTCTCAATTTGCACTACCATTGTTAATGCTTGCCTCATAATTGTAGGGTCCTTGTCCCTAGGATAATATGATGCCTTCTTATGAAAGGAACCACAATATTTAATCAAGCAAGACTCATCACTTGGTCTCAATATTATAAGCAGTATATTTAAAGTTTTTTTTAAAATGGTGTTAAAGTCATGAATAATCTCATTAAGTTTTTTCTTAATATTCTCAAATTCAAATAGAAGAAACCTTGGATCAGTTTTATCACCATATTGTGCCTTCTAAGCATTTTTTAATGCAAGCCAAGAATTAATAGAATTATCCAAAAAAGATTTATACCAATCTCGAGCATCTTCTTCTAAAGTATGGATAAACATTTTCACATAGACATCCACAGGTTTAATCTCAAAATCTTCCATGATGTTAAAAAAGAGCCTTAGATTCTAGTCACTGCTAATAGTATTGCTTCCCTGAAACTTTGGTAACTTATTTCTTACATCATTTGGTATTGCATTTAGATGTCCCACATCCCCTTAAAATTTATGGGTCGATATATTTTTACAACAAAGGGGGTTTAGGTGGAGGTTGAGCCATGTTATTGATGGGGATATATAAAACAATGGGGTTGACACTGTTGGCTTTTGGGATAATGGAATAGGATCCCCCAAGGATAAATCCCTTAATAAATCCCTCTCATAGTGAACCTTACAACCTTGAAACAAAAAAAATGAGGATTGAAAAATACCTTGATGATTTGCAAAGAAAGTTCCCTCACCAATAGGAGTATGTAAGTTACCTCTCAGGTTATGCGTTTCAGAATTATCAATGCGCTAGAGTAATCTTCAACTAATGGTCGATCCAAATCAAGAGTAGATATTTTTTTTCTTTCTGTCCCTTGAACACGTAATGGTTTCCATATTTTCCTTCTTACTTGACTTGATTTCCCCAATTCTGGAAAAAAATTTCTAGTTGGATTCGACTTGAAGAAATACCTTCTTCCTTCTAGTTCTACAAAATTTTCCATAAATTCTTGGAAATGTAGACTTAAGCTACTGGTATTTACCAAATTTATATGGGATGAATGGAGTCTCCACTAAGATCTTATTGGTTAATTTAATTAGAACACTTATTTCGAAAAATCTTAGAAAATTTTATGATCCTTTATCAACATTTACTCCTAGCCGAGAAAGATTTAATTGACAACCTCCTCAAACTGGGAGAATATCAAGCAAGTGAATTCTTATTTAGCTCATTATTTATGAATCCATATAAAGGATTGAATATAGATGATATATTTTCATTCATATATACTTTACATGTTACATGAGTTCGATATTTATCTATATTTGCATAGACATTCCTTGCCAACATCGCCAAAACAATGTTAGTACACAAATCAGTTCTCCTTTTGAAGCCAAGCCACATCAATAGGATGAGAAGGACGCTTAAAGATAGGAAAATCAAAATTTTATTCGTTTTGTAGTCGGGGAAGGGTCTAACTGACTCTTTGTCACTTGATCTTGGAGAAGTTGGATAGCACCATGCTAAGGGTTTGACCTACCCTACTACTTTAGGTCCTTCCTTTGACTAGGGTGAGAGAACCTATTTTGTAACTTGTATTTTTAGAGGAAAAGAGTGGATCAACAATATTTGACTCTCCTTTATAGGGTGCTTGAGAAATAACCTTGAGAATACATGGTCAATGCAACATAATCTAACTCTCATGAGTTTTCACCTTATAAAATGTAGATGCCTCCTAGACAAGGTTTATGTTACTAAAGAAAACAATAAAATTGTCTTTCTCATGCATATTTTGAGTAAAGGATGGATAAATTCAACAAATATTCATAGCATTTATGAATAAGAAGTGCAAAAAGGGGTGGTTCTTGTAGGATTTATCAATTTTGGATGTATTTTGTTGGGGAATTATGCAGAATAAAGTTGATTATACAAAATCTATAGAAAATTTTACCAAATGTTGGAAGATCTGCCAGATGAGATGATGAAAGTACTTCAAATAATCAACAATGAACCTTCAAATAGAATATATGCACCCATGGAAGCCCAAAGACACATGGTTTCACACATTCTTTGAGAATTTAAACATAAAATCTCATGTTAAAGATTCAATTAAACATCAAGGATCCCTGATCTATCAGGCCTAAGATACATGTTGATGTGTAATCATAGAACCCATGATTGTTTGCAACTCAATAGATTGAAATTTTCAGTCTAATTTCATGACATGGAGATTTTCCAAAAGTGTTGGACTTTACGATTGGGAAAGCTCTCTGGATAAGGTCACTTTCTTGTCCTATCCTAGTGCGAACTACTCCAAAGTGCAGAGATTTGCAGATCTAACCCTAATCTAATATTTCTAACAAGAGAGAGATAGAGAAAATGCATAAAAATAAAACCTACTCTAAGGGAAGGTGATGCACCAAGAAGGATGGTGAACAACCTGCATAATAAAAACAACACTATTAGAACCTTGTAATGAAAACAAAAACCATACACAATAACCTTACATCCAATGAAAGATTAGAAAGTTTCAATATAAAACAAAATAAGGTTTGAAGCATCCAAAGATCTGATTTTATTGCTCCCGAATTCGATACAATACACCACACTCAAGCTCAAAGGCACATATTTTGCATTACAATGTCCAATAGGGTGGTTTGGTATTCCCACAAAATCTCTTATAGATATGAAAGAAGGGAGGGGCATATACAATTTTTCCAACCTATTAAAATGATCCCCTCCTTACAATATATACAAAGAATGAGAGAGAGGGAGCCATAGGAATTTGAAATCTTGCTTCAACCACCCTAAAATGCATGAAAATCACCTACAATAATGATGGATGCCATTGCAAAACCCATGCTTCTGTGCACTTTCCTTTATTGGAGAAGAAAGGAAGCCCATACCTTATCATTTTGGTAGGTGAGAAAACTAAAAAACGCCCTCTAAAATGACATACTGTATTTCTTCATTTTTCAATACTTAGTCTTAATAAAAATAGAAAACTGAGGGATTTCTAAAAAGTCTGATTTTGAGAAAATCAGAGCTTCCAGTCAAAATTTAATGCCACATGAAGATTAGGGTGTCATACTATAATAAATATGAGTGCTTGGCTCTATTATTTCAAACTCGGAAATGCATCGGAACCTCTAAAATCAAATATTTCAGAATTTCATGATTTAGAACTTTGGGAATTTTGATTTCAGAGTTTGGGTTACTGTTCATCCTGTTGGTGCTCAAAATAGTCTAGCCCCATTTTTCCTTTGAAAATTTATTGATTTACGACCTCTGTCACTTTATTTTTCCTTGTGTTGTGCTTGGTTAATCTTTGTTGCTATTTTTAATCTGTTCCTAGGCTGTAGATCACTTATGGTTCCATGGTTTGCTCCTTGTTTCTTTGTTCCTCTATAAAAGTTCTGTAATTTGGGTTTCCCATTCTCTGTTCATCTAAAAACTCAGGTTCTCCCATATTTTCCAATATCCACGGTCGAGATTTGTATTCTTTTTCATTTCTACCCTAAATATTTGAAGAAAAATGAATGGATGTGTCTCTTATGGATGTATTTGAGCCTTGTAATATTTTTAAATTCTTTGTCCTTGGAGAAATTTTCATTTTTGGTCTCAAATGATCATTTTTCTATATTTTATGGTTTGACGGGTGTTTCTCCCAATCAAATTTACATCTTTGCATTGATGGGGGATGTGGCACCTTTTGGTTGGATGCAGCTTTTTTGGGTATTTCAAAATTTCTATGAATCATGTCAACTTAAAATGTGTCCACATGGAGGAACAACACTCGTTTGAAGATCTAATTTTTGGTTTGGCCTTAGAGTAGTGCTGAGAGGACACCTGGAGGTTTCTACTACTTTGACCAGACTTAGATAAATTTTATGAAGCTAAAATATTTTGGCGGAGAGCAGGGACATGTGGCGAGCCCACGCTCACTCAGAGTCTTTTAAAGAAGCACCAGGAGGACACTTGGAGGCCTCCGTTCACTTTACATTTTGCTTGGAATTTTCAATAGCCAAATGAGACTACCCCAGAGCATGAAAATTGGTGCCTTCCTCTGAGATTTGAGCCTTCAAAGAAATTTTTCCTGGCCAAGACACGTGGTGAGCCCGCGCTCATTCAAGGTCTCAATTTTTGGGGACCATCTCAAGGTGCACCATAGTGACACGTGGCAGTTTGACAAGTCAAAAGGAACAGGGAAGCGGACCATCGAAGGCAACTTATATTTTTTTCCTCTTATGCTCAAAAGGCTTAAGATATCAAAAATGGCCCACAAGCCTGACAAAGGATCAGTCAAATTTTTTTTCAATTCAAAGTGGCGGGGAGGTGGACCATCGAGGGTGACTTGCATTTTTTTCCCCTAATTTTAAAAGGATCAAAAAATCAAAGTGGCCCGCAAGCCCGATGGAAGAAAGGTCAAAGATTGCTCGATTCAACGGTGGAGGTGCGAGCCTTTGAAGGAAATTTGGAAAATTTTCCCTCTGTGGGAAAAAGAGTTAATAGTAGAAAAGGAAGTGTGGGTCCGCTGAGACCCACATTGGAAAGATGATGCGGAAGGGCGGAGCTATGGGGAAAACTTGGAAAATTTTTCTTTTTCCAAAAAGAGTGTCAAATGGAAAAATTTATCCACGGTTCCTTTGGGACCTACCTCAGGACACATGTCAGGCTCATTTCTCAAGGGTGGAGGTGTGGAACAAAATGTGAAATTTTTCCATTTTTCCAAAATTTGTAAAAGTCAGAGGGAACCCCTAGGCCTATTTTTTTTAAAATTGAATCTTCCATGTGGACGGCCCAAATTCAAAGGAGAAGATTACGGAAGTTGTTAGTTTGAATTTGATTTTCCCCCCATTTTACTGAAACACACCTGGAAGTGTGAGTCTTCAAAATTTCTTGGTATTTCCTAAACGACAAGTAGAGAGGGGAGTAATGTTGATATCTGAGTTTGGTGGGGAGATCTGGAAGATGTCTTTCACCATTAAAATGGTCTGACTATCATGCTCGATCGGATTTTCCATTTTTCTTCTCCCAAGCACCAAAGGAGCCAGATTTGATAGATTAGGGGTGGAAGTGGTTGGAAAATTGAAGGAGTGATCTACCAGAGGAAGGATTTGAATGTGGGAGATATTCGATGAAAACTCCCCCCTCGAGCACCTGGAAAAATTTTACAGATCTGATTCTTGGAATCACAATCATGATCATGGCAAGCACTAATAGCACTCAAGGCCTAGATTTTGGAGGGGTAAAGGGTCTCTATTGTAAATCTTATAAATGGCACAAATTTTTCATGCAAATGGTTGGAGTGTTAGGGGTCAGGATTGAATTTTCTAATAGAAAAACGTTTTATAGAGCCCATCATTTTGATAAGCCATTTGAGAAGCTTTCATATATCGTTTATATTAAATTTGATCATGTCAAGGTGGTTGTAAGTGTACAACCATTGACAAGCTTTGAGACTGTTCTAGAAACTTTCACATGCTGATAGATTTAATCAAATTGGATTTATTATGTGTTGTCTTGAGAAAAATGTGTTTGTTTTATTTCTAAATGTATGCAAGTAGTTTTTCTTGTTTCTATTGCAATCTTGTATTAAAATCTGATTCAATCATATAGGCCTCAATCCATTTGATAGTTTAGTGGCATCTACAATTTCATTTCTCAGAAGAGCTTTCATCTGGGATTAGAATAAATGATTTAAAATCACTTTTCTTTCATCTGTTGACAGAGATTATCTATAAGCCTCTGGGTGTACCTTAGGCGTGATTTGACTCAGATCTTGATGCTTTGTTGGATTTTCTAACTCAAGCCTTCGTGATAGAATCTCAATGATTATGGGAAGAAGTGCTAATTTGGGCCTCCATTGAAGCACGTATTCTAGTTAAAGAAACATTTTATCTATTATGTGGCATTCTGTTGGTTTAACCTTCCATTTTGTAAGATTCCTCAAGGATCTGGTGAATGAACTTCATCTTGCTCCACTTCCCACAAAAATTTATTCAAAAACAACCAATCCTACCTGTACTACCCCTATTTGTCCTGTGTGCATACAAATGCATAATCTCTGTTACCAAAACATACAGAAGCAATCAGGATCCCAAATGTCTTTAGTAACCTTTGCCTTGTTGTGAAAATATCTCCATGATTTTGAAGTAACAACTCTTGAGAGTCATATTTGGTGTGTTGATCATATTTTCCCAACGTCTTCTCTATAAAATTTATGCAAAAGAAGGATTTACAAGCATTCTTCAATAACAAAGGTTACAAAATAGGTTCTCTTACCTTGTTTGAAAGGCATAACCTAAAATAGTTAGGATCAGATCACATCCTTTTAAGGTGCTACCCACCCCTTTCAAAACCTGAGTGCTAACAAGTTAGATAGATTGCTCCCCCAGCTACAAAATGACATACATAATAATTAACTACCTCTGAGTGTCCTGTAAAATCCATGATGCTACTCAGTATTTGAAAGATATTAAATTTGGGTACCACCACATCCACCTAAGTTTGTGAAACCTCCGAAACTCTGAAACCTTGAAGTCTAAAATTTAGACTTCAAGTTTACGACCTTTGCATTTTTTAGGGTTTAGGACTTAGGGTTCTGAGATTTTGGGGGCTTGGGTTTTGGGATTTTAACCTCCAAAAATCAAAAAATCCAAAGTCTAAATTTTAGACTTCAAGTTTCGGACCTTCAACCCTCCTCCACATGGCACTATTCACTGCTTGACCCTACCAAGACCTCTGAATTCCAAAATTCAAACTTCGGAGTTTGAACTCCTCCATCCATGATCTATAGTATCATTGACCCAAAAATGGGAGTAGACTCCAAAAACCCCAAGCCTTTTTGAACTTCAGGTTTTAGACATTTCTGGCCTTTAAGTTGTTTTTTTGCTTACTTTTCTACCAAAACTGTGAACTCTATAAACTTCTGAAGTCTGAAAACTTCAAACTTTGGGGCCTCCATTTTTTCTTATCTTGACTCCAAGATTCCTTTAATTTATTTCCTCCAACATCATTTTCATTTCCAAGCCTACCTATAACCTGACCATCATAATCAAAATGTGATCTCCCATGATCAAATGATCCCTCCAATTTCTTAGTGTGCAATTTCATGTTTGTTCAATTTTTCCTAAGGGGAAAAATTGGATAACAATACACTCATAGACTAGCAAACAAACTGTATCAAAAAATGAAAAAAGAGTAAATTTAGAACTGTTTATTGCACAATGACATGAAATCTCTTCTCACAAAACAATTGCAATTACCACAATGCTACCATAAGGATAAGATATTGTGTGATTCAGATTAATTATTAACATATGATTACAACAGGAACATAAATGGATACTTGAAACATCTCAACTAAAAAGAAGAAACAATAATGCTCATGACTAACACAATTAACTCAGGTCTCATCAAATTTATTAGAAAGGGAAAGTTCCATTCATAGTATTAATGTTTTTCAATGGCTTTGCACTCGTAACCATCTTGACATGATTCAATTTGAAGGCTCTGGTAATGAATAGGATTCTCAGACAAGTTCTTGGAAAAATGGTTTCTCTCAGTATTCTCCTTTCTCTTCAAAAAATTCAGAAAAAATTTAACCCCCTTTATGTAAGTGTATTCTCATTTCATTTATTTAATTTTACCCATTTAATCATCCTCTGTTTCCCTCCAAAAAACATGAATATTTACCGAGAATATTCTTGTTTTTTTTTCCAGGTGGAAAAGTTGTGAACTGTTCACATTTTTTAATTCCACCAGATATGATGGGGGTACCATGTTGCTTCCTTTTGAAAGTTGTATTAATCATTTCTTTCCTTTTGGCATGCAAGGAATACCTTTGTACATAATTCCTAGGCCATTCCATATGGCTTGATGTGATATTTAATCCTTTTCAACTTTTTAAAAACTACCTCGAGCAACACATACTTGTGTTTGTGCCTTTCAGAACTAAGTGTCTTCACATGGATTATATCACATCAATCAAACTCCTTATGTCTCACAATTCCAATATTTCTCAAATTTATTCCCTTCATGCGAGTTTATAAAAATAGTCTTTCATCTGATGGCAGTGATTTTACTTGACTCAACATGTTTGTGTCATCCTTATTATAAATTCAACTCTACTTTTTTACTAATACGCATCCCATTTCCAACATTGAAAGTGAATAATTTTTACAGAGATTTTATCAACATAATGGTGAATGTGGTTGTATCAAACAATTTGAAAGAGATTTCTTTAGAAGATTTAAACCAAATCTCTGACCTACATGGTCTAAATGAATCCTTTGTCAGGGATTTGTTTGATATTGTAGACCCAGGGGATACTAAAGGGCCCCTGACATATCGGAAATTTTGGCTCTCACTCCTCCTGATATTGATCAAGATCAATCATGTCTTCTCATCCTTCCAATCCATGTACTACCATCTTTTTCAGTGGGAACATTAGAAAGCTCTAGAATATCGAAGAAATTCTTGATCGAAAGGAGGCCTACCATGATAGGGGTGACTGATTATAAGTGTTTCTTCCTATGTGATGAAAATTTTGTGCCGATTCAGATTCCCAAAGATTCTTACATGTTATGTGAAAATTATTCCATTGATAATGTGCCTACCATTTCTCATAAAATGGATGAACTGGAGAGGAGAATAATTTCTCTGGAAAAAGGTCAAGTAATACTTTTTCCATCACTACCATCCACCACACCAGCACTGTCTTCAAAAAATAAGAGGGGGGAATCAAGCTCTTAACCCTCAATTATATTCTTGAATGAGGGGAGATAAGATCCTTCATCTCCCCATCATTCCAAATCATCATTATCTGCAACCCAAAACGGCAAGGGCATGTCCACTATTTAACCTTCCATTTGTTCAGTGTGACAAGATTCTCTGATGGAGCAAACATTATCAGAAACCTTGCATGTTCCTCAACCAAGAGAGCGTCCTAATTTTTTGAGGAGTCACTGAGGTAAGGCTAGTTCAAAATGTCTTATACCACCAGGTTCCTAAGATGTAATATTATCTCTTCCAACTACTCCAGATGTTCCCCCTTAGTCTACTCCTCGTAAGGGGAAAGGGAAGACGCTGTTTTTCACAGGTGGTTTGGATCTTTTGGACTGGGTATCTTCTTATCAGAAGAAGATCGAGCTAGGGAATATTATGGATGGTCCTAGAATGACCCTTGAGTCATTGATGGATATGGGGATGTCCCAAAATCTAATGGGATCAATTGTACTTGTTCAAAAAACTTAGGGTTCAAATTAATTAATGTTGAGGAAGAATAAGCTGTTGAACAAGCTTCCTCCAATCATAGGATATTTCAAACTAATAGTAGAGGATAATTGAGTGTTATTTCTCTACTTACATTCTTACTACCAAATATGTATATAAATTTCATCATTGTGGGATGGGGCCCCTATAGAACCCCATTTTCTATTTATGTATAAAATTTCTCCTTTATCTTCCATTATATGAGTCTGCATGGTGTTTGAAAATTTTAAGTTTACATGTTCAAATCACCCCAAACTGGTCCATATTGTGTTTACGTTCCTAGGGATTTGATTGTAACTCTGCAATTCCTATTATGTCATCAATGGTGTACATGATTTTGTTAACCCATCTCCTTTATGTATTCATTTAAGATTCTCAACTCTAATCTTTAGCCACGCCTTCAAATGCATGCCTTGAGACGCAACACCGCATTGAATTTTTTTGAACACTAAGTCCTCTACCTATTCGTTTTGTTATCTTGTTGGTGGTGGCCACTTCACATGACACATGGATACTGTAAACATCTTTGGGTCTTCTCTCTCTCTCTCTCTCTTTGAATCTGTGCCTAGGTGACACGTGGAAGCATGCAAGCTGCCCTCCTTTGTTGCTTTCACTTTTCAGTCTACTTGGGCTGCCTTGCTCCACCATTAACCATGTGGTGGATCCTCTCTCCTTGAGATTCTTTAAATATTTACACATTTCAAAATATGTGACGAAGGTACACATGGATACCTTTCATGTCCAATTCTGTACTAAGGCACAATTAAGCCCCACAAAACACAAAAGAACACCAGAAGGACAGAGGGACCAATTTTCATAGGTATTTCTAGGGGAAACATAACTATTACACTCCTCGACTGAAAAAGAGGATTTTCACCCTAACCAAAAGACTCAAATTTGCATCCAACACGGTCCTATCTTTGAGCATATGTGTTTTTTCACATGACCAAACCAATATGAGTGAGTTTTTTGAAGGCATACACTAGATAAGAGGGCGAGACCAAAATGAGCACTAACAGAAAAAAATTAAAAAAATTATAAAAGATGAAGGTAAAGATACCATGCTTGGTAATACTAGCATCCATACCGTATGAGTTAGTTCATGTGGTTTCACTCGAACTCCACAAGGCTTCATCCCTAAGATAGATTTTTCATCCTTCATAGTAAAACTGCACCCGAATAGAATTTCATGTTAGACCTGGCTCAGGCCTAGTCAGCATGCATTCTTCCATCAACAATACATTTAATAATGTTGACTTTATAACATTAGGGTGCCCCATAATTTCTAGCTGTAAAGACAATTTGTCAATGTCATCTTTATTTTTATTCTCCTTTTGTCCACACGTATGTATAGTAGAAGCAACAATGTTTATAGATGTGTGCCATTATATCCTCCAAGAGAGGATGAAGAGACTCATAAAGTTCGTCCATACCCTCTCCAATTTCAGTAGATATTGGAATAGGGTTCCCAAAACCTAGACTCTGAGCTTCTCCCATTGATGATATCAAAGCACCACCAGCATCATCATAAATTGTTTCATCTTTATTCATTACTAATATAAGATATAAATTTGATGTATGTTTCCTTAGCCATTTTGCAACCTTCATATCTAACGGATGGATTCCATGTCTACCATCAATAATAAATATAGCCATGACATATTTTTCAAGCACGTTTTTTTTTTTCAATTTTGCAATTCTAGAAAGAAAACTTCTAAATTTGTCATCATCTCTAACCCTACAGAGTCCATTACATTGAATCTTAAGTCCCCTAATTTGAAACAGATAAGGAGGATGTAGGAAAAGAATGTGGAATTTGGATTTACACCTGCCAATTGCATTTTCTTGAGATTTTCTAATCCTGTTCAACAAACCCATTTTGTCCATATCCTGGAGTCAATGTTGTTCACCAAAAAACATTTTTTTAACATTATGTCAAACAGTTCACCTGAGTTGTGTAAGGTTCCACATTTTCATACACGTCTACCATATCATTTGCAACAACAAAATATAGAAAAATTACTCTATCTTTTACACTTTGTTGGATGTCCATACCCTATTCCACAGCTCGTATTTTGGCATAGGTCAGGAGTACGCAGGAAAATGTAAACTGATGAGGTTAAAGACCTATTTGTTTCATAGGTGAAATAGTGTGACTATCCCGTGAGGAAACCCATGTCTTTTATACACTACCACAACATATTCCATAAGAAGATGACTCGTTCTTTGATTTGGTCAAATAATGTAAAAGTGCCAATGTTCTATGAGATGCCCTTGCTGCAACTAATTGATTAATGTTAAATTTACAAGGTGAACTTGGTTTTCAGCTTTGTTAATGCCTTTAGATCTCAAATAAAGTGTTTGGATTATTATTCAAGGACGATACTCTATCAAACCCTTGTTACATGCCAAACTACTCCCCCATGTCTCCAACTCATGCTCACCTAAATTAAGTTCTTCCACATCCACAGTTTCACATCACTCCTTTTTATTTTACTTTATATTTTTCATGTGGGCACTAAATTTCCCTCCCCTTATAAGAGCATCATCCTCGATGTGATACAACACTAAAGCTCAAAGGATACGTAGGAAAGAAAGTCAATAAGGACACATGTCATTAACAAAACAACTTGTACAAAGCGACCACAAGGAAGCAAACTAATGTTGGCAATACCTTAAATTTTAATGTTATGTGAAGATTAGTAGTTCCCTTTTAATTTATTACTCAATTAGTCTTTTTCCTTAACATTATTTATTAATCTCAAACTTTTAACATTTTATTGTTTTAAAATTTTAGTTTTTTTTTGTGCTCAACAGAAACTGACATCACAATAACACATTAGGGCCAAACACAACACTAATGGTTCACAAGACATCATGATATGTACCTTCACAATTATATCACATCACAAGAACTCAATTGAACCCCAAAAAGGAACATACAAAATCCACTTAACATAATAGTTGTCACACACATATTCCCAACACAGTAGTACTCATAACATAAGCATACTATAATAACATGTAATTCCCAACAAGTACACATATGATGGTTTCACAAATCTCAAGACCATAAATGTAGTTACATAGTGTCAAAAGGGGATCAAATTGTACTCTTGATGAGGGGCATCAATCATCAACATCACAAAACATAACTAGACTCACATGAGTACACATAAATCATAACACCAACTCCACACACCTCCCAAAACATCACAAAATAACTCCATATACCTCCTAAAGCATCACAAAATACTTCATATACCTCCCAAAGCATCACAAAACAACTCCAAATACCTCCCAAAGCATCCCAACACAACTACAGATACCTCCCAAAGCATATCAAAATAACTCCATATACCTCCCAAAGCATCATCGAATAACTCCATATACCTCCCAAGCATAAAATAAAGAAATTTTTATCCTTTTAGCTCCAAAAAAGAGGTCAGTCACCCTATGGCCCTAGGTACATGGAGTAACAAAACCCCTAATTCAAGTGACATAATAAATCATGGTTCAAAAACTCGATAGTTATTTATAACTCCTTAGGGCATACCCCCATACAACGAAGTGGGTCCATAGGTCCAACCACTCCATGGTGAATCCCATTACCCTATTCAAACACATTACAACATTAGAACCAAAATAACAGTCCATTTCAAATGCCAAGTGGAAAAAATACCAAGCCTTGGGCTAGGCTCTAAAAAAATTAAAATTTATACGTAAATTTAAAACTAAGCAAAACAAATGGCTAAATATCCATAGTTAGTGTAAAAATCTGCATGTTAATGTAACAACCAAATAAAATGCCCAAAATATAAGAACACATCAATCAAGAAAACTATTGGTTCTGAAAAGAAAGAGATAATGATCAATTTACAAATAAAATATGTATAAAGATATAACACATTACAATCACTATGTAGCCTCATATGGCCACCAAAGGGGTACTCATTGAGTTGTTGGCACTCAGACATCAAACCTCAGCTTGTAAAATAACATATCAAATAATACAAATTTAATATTCTCTTCTTGAATCTTCTCTCCATACTCCCACGAGGCTCAACATAGTTAAAACCACATAGGATTGTTTGATGGAAAACCCCAATAGGAAAGAGCAAGGGATACTAGTTTGCATAAAATGAGCCTAAGGTGGTGCACATTCAAAATATACTGAGAAAGCTAGAAGTATACTAAATAGATAGAAGTGGTGTTTCAGTCTTTATGAGACTCCACTTCCTAACTCGTACTTGGCTCGAGATTATGAAAACCTAGTCCACGCTTCCTCTCTACACACAGACACTCTTAACAATTGCTCCCCTTAGGGTTGTCTAGTGTAAGTTTCACAACATAACACATAATTACATCACTAACATAATGGTGATTCATGCACATTAGCCATAACGTCTTACACATGGTATCTATACATGGTATACCATAATCATTACTTTCATAGGTTACGATACATCAGGTTTCCACATAGTGCACCCAAAGTACAAGTACTATACAATAGAGGTTATACGATCACCATATGCCCCTAAGTTGTGACATGAATCATAACATATTATGCGAATTATACATATGATGAACACAATGACTAATATTAAAACATACACTCAATTTCAATGTAACATGGTGTCACATACGATTCATCACAACATGGTAGTGACATTACGATACAATCCAATTCATCATACACTAATATTGTCATGAAACACATAATCACACCTATATATCACGTAATAACAAGACACCCCAACACTCCATAATCCACAATAAAAAAATTTTCATGCATTAAAAGCCGACACGTCATACGTGAACTCCTCATCAAATTCACAAAAAGGAGAGTGAATAATCTCATCACAATCACATCAACAGGATAAAAAATTATGCACTAAGTGATATGCACAACATTTTTGTTCATAATAACACAATTACAACGTTTTTCACATCACAACATTTGTAAAATTACTCTTCCTAACTCCACCACCAACATGCACAATCACCACAACTTCAATTTGTCCCAGAGGTTCAATAGTATGAACCTCCGCTCTAGTACCGAAATGTAATGCCCACATCTTACACACACAAATACAACACTAAAAATACTAGAATATTTTGTTCTTACTTACATTGTAGCACACATGAAACTATAGGAGATCACTTAGGACATCACACAACACATGATATGTTTGCACAAACATTAATTCACATGAATAACATGAAACTACGTGATGCACATCAAGGCCAACTTTTTTTAAATGACAAGTCACAACATAATGAATGTACCACAATATAAAATTATAGAGAGAGTCTTCCCACAACACGATATTTTTAGGATTACACATTTATTACAATCATGTTTCAATATTTAACTTAAGTTCTAAAAAGGATCATAATATATGAATCATACATTCTTTTTATTTTTCCTTTTTCAAGATTTCTTTTATATGGTTAACATTTAACTTTATAGTGTATCTCAATAAATAAGGATCATATACATTATTCCAATTACTTATTTAGTTAAATTTTTCATTAATAGGATAATTGTATACACACAAGGCTAATTACATACACATAAGGCTACTAGGTATTATCCCTAGAATTCACACCTAAGGGCATGTATCTTGATCTTTTATCATACCTCTAATACACAATAGATGAAGTGTAAGTCTAAAGGATGTGAAGTTCACATTTTTTATAAGGATTTAGGGTCGTGTTTATTTCACTCATTTATAAATTGATAGTTGATTTAGTACCCACTAAGGATTATATGCAAAATAGGTTATTTATCCCTAGCAATCTTTATCCCTAGCAAGAGCATTTAATCACATTACAAGGAAGATCATGTTTCAATTTCCTATGGAATAACATCCCACAATTATACTTGCCAAGGTCAAGTGTAAATTATAATTTTACTATAGTTATGCCCCAACAATTAATTATGGATTCGAAGGAACTTAACATGGAAACATACTTTCTTTTTTTTCTAGATTAGGTTTTCTAAGTATCATTTACATACAACGTAAGAGGGTTTTCCCTAACTAGGTTCATCTTCTTTTTTTCATTGAATTGTGTAGCCTAATTGTTAACATGGGCCTTTGTACCCTCATGAGACTACAAGTCCTTGTCTTAGGGGATTTATCTCTAAGAAATGATCACATAGTTACACATCATACATTCATTACATAATAGGACTAGTGGGAGAGAAAGATGGAGTAGTTCATTTTTTAAAGGGTTAAAGTTCACATTAGATTTTACACACCATAGATCCCTTTTCTCACAAAAAGAAGGTTTAAACAGGTTATGAGGAAAACCTAACTTTCAACTTTATCCAAGCACATCATCTAATGGTTACATTTTCAAAAACTAATCATACACTAAAATTTGGCTAAGTTTCATGATTAACTCTTACTATTACACCATAGAAGCCAAACCATAATATAAATTGGGTATCGAGTTCATATGAACCCAACTCTTACATGTGACTTCCAAGGTTAGTTAACGATCTTCGCCACTCATCATGTTTGTCGGTCCAAGATGGTTTGACACTATGTTTGATGTTGGTTTCTTATGGAGCAAAACCTTAGGAGAACATGTTATTCTTACTACACACACAATTACCAAACCTAGGAGGGAACCACATACTCAAGAATTTTTTTGAACATTTCGTTTCTAACTTTCGGGTTCATGGCAATGTTGTTAAGCATACCAGCTATGACAAAAAAATCAAACTTGTGATCTTATTTACTTAAGCTATATTTTTTTATCACGTGTAAATAATTAAGTTCATTCTAAGTTCTTTAGTTTCTTTTGTACTAAGAAATACCATGTGATAGGGGTAGATATGCACAAGTTTTAAACTAAGATTGATTATTATGTTTAGGTGTTTTTCTATATTTGCTAGTTAAATAACACAATACTCTAGGGATTTCATCATAATTTCACAACGAGAATGCACTATAAGATGTCAAATTCAATTTCATTTAACATATTTATCCAATTTTTAAAATAAATAATTTGGTAATTAAAATAACACCCATGTTTAGATGAACATTACCCTTAAATAGTATCATCTTAAAACTATTACAAATCTTCAATAAAAACCCTTTAAATACTTCACAAATTGTTTAATTATCCTCTATAATTTCACTTAAAACATATATCTGACCCACTTTTTAACCATATGTAAATATCAATCAGAAGACACATATGGTTAAATGCGCATTTCCCAAGCAACCATAAACAGTTGCCACTCACATTCCAAATTTCAATAATAAAATTTACTGTAACATATGTATGCATGTATATGTATATGTATGTGTGTGTGTGTGTGTGTGTACATATAAATATACAACTATATATATATATATATATAGATATATATATATATATATATATATATATATATATATATATATATATATATACATACATATATCTATCTATATACATACATACATATATACACACACACACAGAGAGATATATGTATATATGTATGTATGTGTATGTATGTATGTATGTTTGTATGTATGTGTGTGTGTGTGTGTGTGTGTGTGTGTGTGTGTGTGTGTGTGTGTGTGTGTGTGTGTGTGTGTGTGTGTATACACACACATACATACATGTGTATGTATGTATATATCCGACCCCTTTTTTTACCATATGTAAATATCAATCAAAATACACATATGGTTAAATGCACATTTCCCAAATAAACCCTAAACACTTGCCACTCACATTACAAATTTCAATAATAAATTTTACCGTAACATAGCAATATAATTATGTGTGTGTGTGTGTGTATCCATATGTATGCATATGTACGCACACACATATGTATGTACGTATATATATATATATATATATATATATATATATATATATATATATATATATATATATATATATAGTATATATATATATATATATATATATATATATTAAAATGGTACATAATGAATTCCAATGATTTTGTTTTTTCATCTTATTTGCATCCTGTAAAACCTTGCAAGCATGAAATCACCAATAAATTGTTGGCATGGTATCCACCTAAATCTAGCATAATTAATATTTTTAGTTTCTCATTTACATAATAGTAATAATTTACATTCGAAAGGAGAGGGTTAGAGACATATATTCATTCCATTTCATTTTAATTCATTTCTTAACCAAGGAGAGCGAAAGAGATAGGGAAGAGAGAGAAACATAGTTTTTTTTAAAGTCGTATTTCACACCACAAGCCACATGAAAGATTTTCATATAGTTACTTATACATTTCAAAATGTTTCACAATGGTTTATTGTCTTAGCTAGGGTCATGTGACCTTATTTTACATTTTTCTACTAGTTGCAAAAATGTCTCATTTTTTCTCAAAGCATAAGAAACCACATTCAAAAACTGTCTTCTGATAAGGAAACATGCAATGGGTAAACTTCTACGTCTCCTACTATATACCAAGAACTCATAAGAACTAACAAAATTCAGAACTAGTGAACGGTTAACAATTGGTGGCTAGTTTTTTGGGGCCATCGGTCATAATAAAGATAGTTGCCACAATACCCAATTTTAGCTCGAGGGCTAAGACATCTCATCTATAGTTCCCACTTCCCTTCGACACCTAATCCTTTGATTTTGATACTATCAACTACACGTATGGACATTGTTGTAGCTTTTTGATTTAGCAAGATACTAGATGTTAGAGATACTGGACTATCGTTGATTTCGATTTATACATTATGCATGTAAATTATTAGAGACATTTTATATTGATGTTGATATGTTGTGGACATGGTTATTTATATATATTTCTGACATGCGATATACTTTCGTCGCCATGAGTAGGCTTTGATAATTGAATTAATGTTGTGATCATTTTGACATGGATGAAACGTTGGATAGAAATGATGCTAAAAATTTGTAAATGATATCGTATTTTCTTAGATGATATTAATTTGTATATAGATGATTTTATATTTATATTGCATATTTTGGCATGGATGTTTTAATTCAGCCACGAGGCCAAAGGAGGTATTCTGTGTTTTACATATATATATTATATATATATATAGATATATATTAATATATATATATATATATAATATATATATGATATATATATATATATATATATATATATATATATATATATATATATAAAACAACGTCGGGGGGATTGGAGACCAACCACATTGTAATTCTAGATGAATTCAACTAGGGTCACCATGACAACATGTAATTGTGTGTGTGTTAGAATTATTTGGTTAGAAGAAAATTGTGACCAAGGGGTCATGTGTTGTCTTTTGTTTTAGTTTCCCTTTTATTAATGTTAGTATGTACTCCTTTGAGTCATGTAATTTATTTGTTTTAATTATTTACTTTTTGATGTATGTTTTCCCCCTTTGTCTTAGTGGGTCTGAGTGTCTTATTTAAATTAATAAATATTGACCTAAACTAATCAAATATGTGACCAAAATAAGTTCATTTTATAGACTTGATTTTCTCTTGGACTTTGTGTTGTGTGTTGAATGCTTTAGATTTTGAGTGTTGTACACTCTACCCTTCATGGGAAACTCTAATTTGGCCCTAAGGGCCAATTTTGAAGGCTTGTGGGACAAGTTAAACTTGTCCCACACCTCTTAAATTTCCATACCAACCCTACCTATGGGTTGGGGGTCAAAATTAGACCCCATTAGGTGTTTTGGGAAGATAAAAAGGTGAAATGTTTATGCACTTTCTTTCAAGTAATTAATTTATTCTTTAGGGGGTGTGGGCTCAGATTGTGTGTGTAAGTTACTTGTCATTCCTCTCACCCACCAATTTATGGTACATTGGGGTTGACGTTTGAATTCTTAGGTGGAGTTGAGGATGAGTGATGTGGCATTCTACATGTAACCACCTCATCCCCCTCTCTCCCTTTTCTATTTATTGGAGCTCTTTTGCTTGTTTTGGGGTTACTTGATTATTTTTTGCTCTTGTATTTTGGAGAGTTAGAGGATTTTTGGGAATGCTTGTGGATTTTTGGAACTTGTGGATGCTTAATTGGTTTTGAGGAGCTTGGAGAAATACTCTTGGAACAAGCTCTTCTATGGAAAGGTAGGAGCTTTACCTTGCTTATGTTATGCTTTATTTTATGTTTATGTGTTTGTACTAAGTATTGTTTTCTTTGGAATGCTTGTTGGGTGTGGGTAGATTGCCTAAGTTTGGAGTAGGAGGAGCGTATGGGGATTTTTCTTTTAGGGAGGTGCAAGAGTTCACTTCTTGTTTGGAGGGAGTTTGGGTTGGGCGCCCCACCTTAGATAAGAGATGTTTGCATGTCTTACTTATTTCTTTTATGAGGGAAGAATAATAGATTGAGGGAGGAATAAGAGTATGTCGGATGTATAAGGGGTACTTGAGGGAGGCATAAGAGTATGTAGGGGATTTGGGATATGCATTGGAGGCTTTAAGGTGGGCAAAAATTCCCATTGGGAGGCATAAGTAGCCTCCCCACATGTCTTTCTCTTTTGGATTTTATTTTAAACCTTGTTATTTGTTGTTTTTTCTTCTTCTTTCTTGTGTTGTATTTTATTTGAATGTGGTCGAAATGGATGTGAAATATTTTTTTGTGTTTTGGAAGCTTGTTGTTGCCATGTGTTGGAATCATCTCCTATTGTAATGTGGTTGGGGCTTGGGGGCTAATGGATAGGATGACTTCTCCTATTCATGGATATCTTGGTTGGGTGGAGAGTGTTGCCTCTCCCCCCATTTTGTTGTGAATCAAACAAATCTTGGAGAAGCTATTTTGTTTGAGTTGTGAAGCTTAGAGGTTTTTTGGAGACCTTGTGAAGCTTCCTTTGTGTTGTTCCCACTTAGAGTGGAGAAACTTGTAATAATGTATTTCCTTTGCTTACATTCTTGTATTATTTCCCACCTTGAGTGAAAAACTTTGTAATAATTTTATGGAGAAAAGGTTGCATTCCAATATTGTATATTATATAAGAGAAATATACCAAAATGGATATGTTGTGTAAAATTTAGTTGGAATTTGCATTTTGAAAAAGAAAGTTACTTTCATTGTGGCATTGTATTATTGTATAAGAGAATGAAGAAATATAGAGGTTGTAATATGTTATAATGTGTGCAAAGTAAACTTGAATATAAAATAAAGTTGTTATAGTCATTTTTGATATATGAAGTTATAGTGAAGATGAAAGAGAACAAATTTGAGATAGGGAATTGTTGCATTTTGTATTAAGAAAATAACAATGTAGAAGTAGATGTAAATTCTTTATGTTTACTCTTGGAATTCAAATAAAATTAGTTGAACAAAATGGAAATGGTCTTGTAAGTACTTGTGATTTTATTTGAAATTTATAGTACTTAAATAAATAAATTTTAGCTAAGAAATGATCAATTGGAATGAAATCTCAAAACTGGAAACTTTAGGTGCATAAATTATAGTTCAGAATGTGTTTTGAAACATAGTAGCAACTTTTAATTTTTGTAAAAATATCAGATAAAAGGTTCTATTTTTCGTAAACATGACCACCACCCTGTATAGAGTGGCGG
Organism: Taxus chinensis; assembly: GCA_019776745.2. NCBI lineage: Eukaryota > Viridiplantae > Streptophyta > Pinopsida > Cupressales > Taxaceae > Taxus > Taxus chinensis. Next base: position 156,506,394 of record CM034155.1, on the reverse strand, counting down.
TCCCGTAACTGCCGCTTAGGCTAAGGCGGCAGTCTCAAAACTACAACTCAGTATGGTGGTGCTCCCAAGAATGCCCGTCTACTCTGGGGTAACTTACTATAGGAATTCATAGATCCATGCCTATGTGAAAAATTTAACTAGAATTTAACTAATGACTACCAGAATGTAAACAAAGAGTAATTCCATGGATTTGAACAATAAAACATACAAATGGTGGATCTAAAACATTTCTTCTCATTTTATTCATGGGTGTAGGGTTTTCCCCCAAATTAAAAAACCTGAAAACAAAATCTTGAAACAAAACCAGATTGGTAGAGGAAACACCCCTCCCAATCCTTAAATGAAATAGATTACATTGATAAAACTACAACTAAACTAATCAAAACCATATCTCCTTGTAGAATCCTCCATAGTTCTTCCTCCTTTGCCCCCATGGCTTCCTCTTCTCCAACCTGCAATTTTTAACAAAGCAAATAGACCAAATGAGGGAAATGAACAAAGGAAAGGCTTTAATAAAACTCATAAGGAAATTTAGGGCTAGATAGGAACCCTAGGATCTAGAGGCCAAGATTGACTTGATCTAAGGGTGGAGGTTTCACCCTACTTTTGTTCTAGGTGAGAATGATTTTTATAAATGTTGTTTTAAAAACCTTATAGTATGTGTAAATGGGGAATGGGGCCATTAAATTTCCATAGAGTGCTAAGTCATGGTTAGTACTTAGCAAGCTTTAGGTAGTTATTAGAAATGCCTCAGAGTTAATAAGATAATTAATTTAATTATTTAAACAAGGGGTTAACCATATTAGGAGGGAACACTAACGTAAGTGAAGAAAACATTTAATTAAGTAAATTAATCTAAGCTACCTTCCTAATGCATAATTGATTAATGGAATCTATAGATAAATTTGAAAATATGTTAACCTTTTTTCTAAACTAGGTTCTTCAATCAAAAATTTGAGCTAGTGGTGTTAGTTAGTTGTTATAACCTAGGGGATTAAAATCCTTGTAACTTATTTTATCCTTCTACCTTGTTCTTCTAACAAAAAAAATAGTTACAATTTTTGGGTTAAGTGTTGGGAGCTAGCGTGTTCCTAGAACATCATTTTTCTGGTGTTACATTTAGTATCAGAGTTGTAGGTTCAAATCTTGGACTGTTGGGCACACCTAGAAAACATGAGACATGAACTTTTAACCTAGTGTATAACTTCTCTTTTAAATCTAGAAAACCACACTATTTAATAAATTGAATTTTTTTAGAAAACTTAGAAAAATGAAACAAAACCAAAATGATGAACTAGCTCTCACCTTGGTTTATATAGGAGGCGCAGACCAGATGAGGGGTCTTTTCATATATAGACCTAGGTACACGACCACCAGATCAGGCTATACCGCCTATCCTTCCTCATATTTTATAGATGATTCAGGAAGTCAATGCCACTATACGCAGAGGGTCCCTAGGAGGATGACTTGCTAGAAAGGATATTGAGCCATCAATTGAGGCTAGGACATCTCCTCGATATAACGAGGAGTAAGGGGCAAAGAAATTCCGTGTGGAGTTGTTCAGGGTAGAGTCGCCACAAAG
>CM034155.1:156461879-156504313 GCA_019776745.2 Taxus chinensis | reverse complement strand
GGTTTGGTAGGATATTATAGGAGATTTGCTTAGGAATTTTCTCAGATTGCGCACCCCATCACTTCCCTTCAGTGGAAAGGGAAGAAGTTTGTTTGCTCAGATAAATGTTAGCAAGCCTTTAGGACACTGAAGGAATACCTCACGATAGCACCTATTCTAGCAGTGCCAGATCCTTAGGGTGAGTTCTACGTTTGCATAAATGCTTCTTTGGCAGGACTTGGAGGTGTGTTGATGCAGGAGGATAGAGTACTTACTTTTGAGTCTTGTAAGCTCAAGGATTATGAGATCAATTATCTGACTCATGATCTTGAGCTTGTAAAATTTGTGCATGCCTTAGTGCGGTGGAGACATTTCCTTCTTGGCCAAAGTTTTACACTCAGGATTGATCACTTGAGTCTTCGCCATCTCTTCATGCAACCCAATCTCAATGCTCATCAATGGAGTTGGATGGAGTTGCTTTGTGAGTATGATATGGAGATAGAGCATGCGAAAGGGAAGGAGAATGTGGTTACAGATGCCTTGAGCATATGGAGACATGTGGCTATTGCTACTTCAGTAGTTATAGATTTGCGGAGCAGAATTTTGCAACAACTTTCTCATGAAAACTTCTACCTTGCAGCTAGAGCAGAGATTAAGTCCCAAAGGCCCCCTGAGGGGAGATTTTATGGACACCATTTCCATTATTATACCATTTCCATGGAATTCATTGTGGGGTTACCGACGTCAAGATACCACCACGAGGCCATCATGGTTACTGTGGATAAATTGATGAAAGTGGCTCATTTTTCTTTGGTGAAGACCACATACATAGCTAGTGCAGTGGCACAGGTATATCTTAATGAGATTATAAGATTACACAGGATCCCATGGAAGATAATTTGTAACAGTGATTCTTTGCACACTTCCCATTTTTGGACCACCTTACAACATACTCTCTGGACGAGGATCAATTTTAGCACAACATATCACCCTAAGATAGATGGATAGACTGAGCAGGTGAATTAGATCCTAGAGGACATGCTTAGGATGTACGTTATGGATCGCCAGTCAAGATGAGAGGAGTATCTATACTTGGTTGAGTTTTCCTACAATAATAGTTTCCATAGTTTGATAGGAATGGCTCCTTTTCAGGAATTATATGGTAGAGAGTGCAGGAAACCTCTTAGTTGAGACAGGTTAGAGGACAGGGTTTCTCTTGGGCCAGCCTTATTATAGTACAATGAGTAGTAGGTTGTTTTGATCAGACAGAGATTGTAGGAGGCACAGGACAGGCAGAAAAAGTATGCGAACAAGTATATGATAGATCATAGTTATGAGGTGGGCACAAAGGTCTTTCTTCATGTAAGACCGCATAAGATCCCTATACGTTATAGAAAATGTTCTAAGCTTGCTCCTAGGTTTGTGGGTCCCTTTGAGACCTTGGAGTGCATCGGTCCTTGGCCTATAATCTAGATTTTCCACCTAGCTTGTCTCACATCCATGATGTGTTTCACATGTTTCTATGCCTAGGAGATATCTATTTTTGATCCTTCTCATGTGCTAGACTGGACCACATTACAGGTGTAGGATCAGGGGCAGGTGATGGTGGATCCCATCTATGTTATAAAGCACAGGACCCCTAGTGCCTTCGTGGTAGAGAGATTGACCAGGTTCCAGGTCTAGTGGGACAGAATATGATGAGACTGGAGCTATATGGGAGGATGCTACATTGCTATGAGTTCAATGTTCCCACACTTGTTCCAAGTGACTTCCAGAAGGATTTCAGGTCTAAGGGGAGGGGGAATGTAGTTTCCACTTCCCTTCGACACCTTTCGCTTTGAATTTGATACTGTCGACTACACTTATGGACATTGTTGTAGCTTTTTTATTTAGCATGATAATAGATGTTAGAGATATTGGATTGTTGTTGATTTCAATTCATATATGATGCATGTTGATTATTAGAGACATTTTTATATTGATGTTGATATGTTGTGGACATGGTCATTTATATATATTTCTGACATGTGATATACTTTTGTCACCATGATTAGGTTTTGATAATTGAATTAATGTTGTGATCCTTTTGACATGGATGAAACATTGGATAGAAATGTTGCTAGAAATTTGTAAATAATTCGTAATTTCCTAGATGATATTGATTCGTATATAGATGATTTTATATTTATATCACATATTTTGGGATGGATGTTTTAATGCGGCCATGAGGCCGAAGGAGGTATTTTATGTGTTTTGTAAGTAAATATATATTCACAAAAAACATCGGGGGGGATTGGAGACCAACCACATTGGAATTCTAGATGAATTGAACAAGGGTCACCATGGCAACATGTAATTGTATGTGTGTTAGAATTATTTGGTTAGGGGGAAATTATGACCAAGGGGTCATGTGTTGTCTTTTGTTTTAGTTTCCCTTTTTATTAATGTTAGTATGTGTTTCTTTTGAGTAATGTAAATTACTTGTTTTAATTATTTAGTTTTTGATGTTTTTTTCCCCATTTATCTTAGTGTGTCTAAGTGTCTTATTTAAGTTAAAATTTTTTGACCTAAACTAATTAAAGATGTGACCACAAGAATTTCATTTATTATACTTGATTTTCTCTTTGATTTTGTGTTGTTTGTTGAATTTTTGTGATCTTGAGTGTTGTACACTCTACCCTTCATGGAAAACTCGAATTTGGCCTTAAGGGCCAATTTTGAAGGCTTATGGGACAAGTTAAACTTGTGTCCCACACCTCTTAAATTGCTAAATACCAACCCTACCTATGGGTTAGGGGGTCAAAATTAGACCCCATTAGGTGTTTTAGGAACATAAAAAGGTGAAATATTTATTGCACTTTCTTTCAAGTAATTAACTGTTGTCCTTAGGGGGGTGTGGGCTTAAATTGTATGTGTAAGTAACTTTTCATTCCTCTCACCCATCAATTTATGGTTCATTAGGGTTGAGGTTTGACTTCTTAGGTGGAGTTGAGGATGAGTAATGTGTCATCCTACATGGAGCCACCTCATCCTCCTCTCGCCCTTTTCTATTTATTGGAATTCTTTTGCTTGTTTGGGGGGTTACTTCATTATAAATTGTGCTCTTGTATTTTTTGAGAGTTATGAGGATTTTTTGGAGTGACTTCTGAATTTTTGGAGCTTGTGGATGCCTTGGTTGGTTTTGAGGAGCTTAAAGACATACTCTTGGAACAAGCTCTACTATGGAAAGGTAGGAGCTTTACCTTGCTTATGTTATGCTTTATTTTGTGTTTATGTGTTTGTGTTGAGTATTGTTTTATTTGGAATGTTTTTTGGGTGTGGTAGATTGCCTAAGTTGGGAGTAGGAGGAGACTAAGGGGATTTTAATTGTAGGGAGACATAAGAGTTTACTTCTTTTTTGGAGGGAGTTTGGGTTGGGTGCCCCAACTTGGATAAGGGATGCTTGCATTTCTTGTTTCTTTTATGAGGAAGGCATAAGAGATTGAGGGAGGCATACGAGTATATAGGAGGTATAAGGGGTACTTGAGGGAGGCATAAGAGTATGTAGGGGATTTTGCATATGCATTGGAGGCTTTAAGGTGGGCACCCATTCTCATTGGGAGGCATAAGTGGCCTCCCCATATGTCTTTCTCTTTTGGATTTCATTTTAAGCGTTGTTATTTTTTGTTTGTTTTTGTTCTTTCTTGTGTTGTAGTCTATTTGAATGTTGTTGAAATGGATGTGAAATATTTGTTTTTGTTGTGGAAGATTGTTGTTGCCATGTGTTGGAATCATCTCCGATTGTAATGTGGTTGGGGCTCAGAGGCCAATGGAGAGGATGACTTCTCCTCTTCATTGGATATCTTGGTTGGGTGGAGAGTGTTGCCTCTCCCCTCATTTTTTTTTCAATCAAAAAAATATTGGAGAAGCTATTTTGTTTGAGTTGTGAAGCTTGAAGTTTTGTTGGAGACCTTGTGAAGCTTCCTTTTTGTTCTTCCCACTTAGAGTGGAGAAACTTGTAATATTTTATTTCCTTTGCTTACATTCTTGTGTTATTTTCCACCTTGAGTGGAAAACTTTTTAATAATTTCATGGAGAAAAGGTTGCATTCCAATATTGTATATTGTATAAGAGAAATAATCCAACATGGATATGTTGTGTAAAATTTAGTTGGAAGTTGCATTTTGAAAAATAAAGTTACTTTCATTGTGGCATTGTATTATTGTATAAGAGAATGAATAAATATAGAAGTTTTAATATGTTAAAATGTGTGCAAAACAAACTTGAATATAAAATAAAGTTGTTATAGTCATTTTTGATATATGAAGTTGCAGTGAAGATGAAAGAGACAATAAATTTGAGATAGGAAATTGTTGCATTTTGTATTAAGAAAATAACAATGTAGAATTAGATATAAATTATTTATGTTTTCTCTTGGAATTCAAAGAAAACTAGTTGAAAAAAATGGAAATGATCTTGTAAGTAGTTGTGCTTTTATTTGAAATTGATAATGCTTAAATGAATAAATTCTAGCTAAGAAATGATTGATTGGAATGAAATCTCAAAATTGGAAACTTTAGGTGCATAAAATCTAGTTCAGAATGTGTTTTGAAACATAGTAGCAACTTTTAATTTTTGTAAAAATCTCGGATAACAGGTTGTATTTTTTAGAAACAAGACTGCTATGTAGAGTGGTGGTCCCATAACTGCCACTCAAGCTAAGGAGGTGGTATAAAAACCTCCGTTCATTAGGGCGTTGGTCCATGGTTTGTCACCCAGACAGGACGGTGGTCATAGGACTGTCGATCTGCTCTGGGTGGCATTTATTTCACTTACGACAGAACTCCATGGATCCACGCCTGTGTAAAAACTTTAACTAGTTTTCACTAATTTATAAGATGTAAAATTTAACTAATGACTACAGCATGTAAACAAAGAGTTATCACATGGATTTGAACAATAAAACATACAAATGGTAGATCTATAACATTTCTTCTCATTTTATTCATGGAGATAGGTTTTTCCCCCAAATTAAAAAACCCAACAACAAAAGCTTGAAACAAAACCAGATTGGTAGAGGAAACCCCCCCTCCCAATACTTAAATGAAATAGATTACATTGATAAAACTATAACTAAAATAATCAAAACCAGATCTCCTTGTAGAATCCTCCATAGTTTTTCCTCCTTTGCTCCCATGGCTTCCTCTTCTCCAACCTGCAATTTTTAACAAAGCCAATAGACCAAATGAGGGAAATGAACAAATGAAAGGATTTAATAAAACTCATAAGGAAATTTAGGGATGGATAGGAACCCTAGGATCTAGAGGCCAAGATTGACTTGATCTAAGGGTGGAGGTTTCACTCTACTTTTGTTAGGTGAGAATGATTTTTATAAATGTTGTTTTAAAAACCTTATAGTATGTGTAAATGGGGAATGGGGCCATTAAATTTCCATAGAGTGCTAAGTCATGGTTAGTCCTTAGCAAGTTTTAGGTAGTTATTAGAAATGCCTCTAAGTTAATAAAATAATGAATTTAATTATTTAAACAAGGGGTTAACCATAGTAGGAGGGAACACTAACTTAAGTGAATAAAACATTTAATTAATCTAGGGTACCTTCCTAATGCATAATTGATTAATGGAATCTAGAGATAAATTTGAAAATATTTTAACAACTTCCTAAAGGTGTAAAAAAAATGTAACGGAGCTCCTAGAAGGGCAGTGAAGAGAGAACCTACAATCAATCGAGGTCGATCTATGGTTTAATATGAATCCCCACGTAACAAAAAACACAGGAGGAAGTTGACATCTCTTTTCTGGGTTTCAGGAGGTTATATTGTGAGTCTCTGAAAATAATGTTTTATCTAACTTTCCGAGGTAGACAGAAATGGATGTTTTATTTGATGACATCAACTAAATTTCACCAATACCAGAAGACACGAGTTCCCAATTATGACACCCTAGGTTAACAACGTATGAGGTTGTTGGAGCAATCCTAGTTGATGGTCGAGGTGTAAGTTGGTTACACAAATCACAAGGTGGATTTTTGTCATTTTAGACTATCTAATATGATTAAATATCCAAATGTATAATTATTCACGGGTTTATTATTTCTGTTATATTGCAAAGGAAAGAACCAAAATACAAAAAATATTAAAGATGATGGTAAGGATACCATTCCATGAAATACTAGTGTCCGTAGCATATGAACTAATCCAGGCAGTTTCACTCGCACTCCACAAGGCTTCATCCCTAAGAAATATTTTCTGTCCTTCATAGTCAAATTGCACCTAAACAGAATCTCATGTTAGACCTAGCTTGGACCTAGTTAGCACGTGCTCTTCCATCAATAATGCATTCAATAATGTTGACTTTCCAACATTTAAGAAACCCACAATTGCTAGTTGTAAAGGAAACTTGTAAATGCCATATTTATTTGTATTCTCCTCTTATCCACACGTATCTATAGTATAAGAAAAAATCTTTATAGATGTGTGGCACTCTATCCTCCACAAGAGGATGAAGAAACTCATAAATTTCGGCCATGCACTCTTTATTTTCAATAGATATTGGAATAGGGTTCCCAAAACCCAAAACGTGAGCTTCTCCCATTGATGACATCAAAGCACCACTAGCTTCATCATAAATTGCTTTAGCTTTATTCATTACTAATATAACATATACATTTGATGCATGTTTCCTTAGGCATTTTGTAATTTCCATATCTACCAGATGGAGTCCATGTATTCCATCAATAAGAAATATAGCCATGAGAGAATTTCCAAGCACGTCTGTTGTCAATCTCGTAATTCCTAAAAGAACACTTCCTAAAGTTATCACCATCTCTAACCCTACATAGTCCAATACATTGAATCTTAAGTCCCCCAATTCGACATAGAAAAGGAGGATGAATGCAAAGCGTGTGGAATTTAGATTTACACCTACCAATTGCATTTGCTTGAAAATTTCTAAGCCTTTTCAACAAACCCATTTTGTGCATATCCTGAAGTCAATGTTCTCCACCAAAACCACGTTTCTTTTTTTAAACATTTTTTTAACGAGTTCACTTGCCTTGTGTAAGGTTCCACATTTGCATACACATCTACTAGAGAATTTTCAACTACAACATCTGAAAATTTTTCTCTATCTTTTATGCTTTATTAGATGTCCATATCCTATTCCAGAGCTCATATTTTGGCACATACTGGGAGTACGCAGAAAAATGTAATATGATCAGGTTGGAGACCTATTTTTTGCATAGGTGAAACAATTTGACTGTCCCGTGAGGAAACCCATGTCTTTTGTGAACTTTTGCAGCATATTCCATGAGAGGATATCTCGTTCTTTAATTTGGTCAAATAATGTAACTGATAGGAATTGATAGGCGCTCCAATCTATTGAATATATTGCTATAATTTAAATGATACAGAAGATGCCTTTATATAGGCTGATAAGGAGAGCCATGTGAGGGAAACAGTTATTACGGGACAGTTAAACAACTGTCCTTAACAAAGACTAACAGAAATGTATTAGTTATCTAACATTCCCCCCTTAATACATTGCTCTTACAAATGTACCCCCTAAACAAATCAAACTTCACCTTGCCGAGAGGCTTGGTGAGAATATCTGCAACCTGAGAATCAGTAGGGCAGTACTGGAGCTGAATTTGGTGGTTTAATACCTGTTCACGAATGTAGTGACATTCGACCTCAATATGCTTTCGCATCAGCCTTTTCATATTTTTCCAACAGATCATCGTCTGCGGGAGGGGCATCTTTGCCAGAGACAATCCCCCAAAGATCTTCGAATTGAAGAATCGTCCGCATCTTGGTTTTCCATGCGGTGAAATTTGGCCCTTTCAAGAGTTGGGCATCTGATAGCAATATTTTTGGAGCAGACATGTTTCAAAAAACTCAAAAATGTATCTTTATTTATTTATTTATTTTCAAAATGGCTACAATTCTTACAATCTGTCCCGAAGATGGGCTCTATAGGCTCGTGCAGTGAGACGCCGACGCTCCTGTGGGCGTTCTATTTCGCGTTCGTCATCTGCATCATAACCACGTTCAAGTTCTGCACGAATCCGCCGTGCTTGACATCGAACGTCAAACCAGAAGTATTCCAACAGTCCTTGGCGCACAATCTCGTCAAAGAGAATGTTACCAGTGTTGTGTAGCTCGTTGACCAAGGCAAAGAATAGCCCAGTGGTGTCCTCGTTGTCATTCAATGCCCAAATATTTGGTGCATTGCTCGCAGTGCTTTGTGCATCAGAAAACTGAGACATACACCTCCTTTTGTGAGTAGAAGACGGACAGTTGCTCCAGCAATGAGTCTCCTCTCCTGAATCTCCACGTACAGCCAACAAAGAAGGCGCACCAGATGATAGGCGAGGGACAGGTTCAGTCTCCTCTCAGCAAAAGAAATGACGGAACAGGCACTCAAGCATGCATAGCAGCAAAGAAACGCTCCAGGAAAAAACGTTTTCTTCACGCACCAGACCAATAGGCACACTCCTTCACGCATTCACGGGCAACTGCACCAGCAAGCAACGTTTTTCCTTCACTCACGCAGGTTCCTCTCGCCTCCTTCTTCACGCCGTCTCACGCACAGCAAAGACGAAAACGTGACAGCACGCACAGCACAAGAAATGCCAAAAGCACGGGATAGGGAACTCAAACTCACGCGCAACCAGTCTACTTCTCCACGCACGACCTCAACCAGGGCACGCACAGCAAAAGGAAATGGCGTTTCGGACAGGCGCACAGCTCTTCAAACCGACCGGCTCCTTTTCTTCCTCCACGCACCTGCTCTGAAACCAATGATAGGAATTGATAGGCGCTCCAATCTATTGAATATATTGCTATAATTTAAATGATACAGAAGATGCCTTTATATAGGCTGATAAGGAGAGCCCGTGTGAGGGAAACAGTTATACGGGACAGTTAAACAACTGTCCTTAACAAATATTAACACAAACATGTATTAGTTATCTAACAGTAACAACGCCAAAGTTATATGAGTTCCCTTACTCTAACTAATCAATTACTGCTAAATTTACAACGTGAACTTGGTTTTTAGCTTGGTCAATGCCTTTGGATCTCAAATAAAGTGTTTGGATTATTATTCACGGAAAATGATAGGTCAGTAAGGGCGTTCAGGGTGGCCATACCCTGCCATACCCTCCCCCCCCCCCCCCATGTCTCCAACTCACCTACACACACATTAATTTCTTCTACCACCACAATTTCACATCACCCCCCCTTTTTTTTTATTTAATTTTTTTTCATGTGGGCACTACAAAATATCTATAGATGAAACCTTGCACATGATTTTTCAAGAGCTTAGTACTAATCACATGAGGTTGTGGATAAATTCATGAATCCTTAAATTTATGAAGTTATGCAGAAGTTTGTAGTCAAATGACTTGAGCACAAAATATTTGTATACTTTGTACACTCTTCCAACAATTAAGGTTATGCATATGTTCTTAGGGTTTCTTGAAGTTTTGGAAAATAGAAGACAAGTATAAATGCACTATTGTGTGATTGCATGAAAGAAACTAACAAAATTGGATCCACCAATGCATCAAGGATTAGAAATTAAAAAAATTATTACCTATGTTTTTGGTTGTTGAAAGATAGCTTGTGGAAGAATTTTCTCATCCAACAAAAAATCACAATAAACACAGTCCAATTGCTAACATCCAAATTGGTAGAAACTAATTGATAAAAATATTTTGGAAAACAGTAAGTCATATAAATAGAAATAATAATGTTAAAGCTTAGGTTTTGTACCAAAAATGTTACATACAAAATATTAGCTTCAAGCATGTATAAATGCTATAATTTTGATCACATTAAAATAGCTTGGTACCTAGTAAATTGTCTATTAATAATTAATGTATATGAAATGTTTGTGTAATGTATTTATTGTGAGATGAAATATAGTATTAAATTACAAAAGATAAATTTATAATAAAACATGGTTAATATACCAAAATTGACTCCACTAAATACTATTATAAAAACGTCAACAATACCAAATTGAAAGCAATAATCAATGGATCAAAATGTACCATAAAAACATTGTAAGTGATTACACATTATCATGGACCTTTAACCAAATATTTTTTACCATCATAGTCATACATCATATGTGGACTAGGTGTTAAGGCAAGGAGGGGACCAATGACGGCATCCTAGGAAACAGAGAAGAACCTTAGCATTCCTTTTTTGTACAGGATTTTTTCATGAAATTTTGATTATAATGAAAAAGGAAGATGCACCAGCATGGTAGTCGACAAGAACGAGCATGTCATTTTTTAGCCCAATTTGTGGCCAAATTTGACCTTCTTCTACATTTTCCACTGTGTTATATTTTAATTGTACCTTATTGTAATTTTCCCTGCATGAGTTACACCTGCACACTTCTCAGATAAACAATGTTCAGTGTCACTCTGATGTTCACCCACACCAACGCCAACAATTGATGCAACATCTCTTCCTCTCCCATACTTTCAACTATTATAAATACACTAGAATTGGGATTTCCAATTTCATATAACATTTTACTTCAATCCACCAAAAGTAAAATAACAAATATAATGGAGATCCCTAAGAGTTAACAAAAAAAATGCAAAAATCACACATTTTAAATTTAAATTAGGTTAACTAAACTGAATATGGATTTTGGTGAAGACTATATGTACCAGACAATATCATAATAATACGTAATATATTTTATAATTTTCCATTTTGATAAATTGTGCATAATATAGTGCTTTCAAATAGAGTTTATAACACACAAATCACTTATTTGGAATGTCTAAAAACCCTAAGCATTGTTTGGAAGCCCTAAATTAAGTTCATCAAACCCTAAGTTAAATGTGAACTTTGATAACACTATCTTTCCTGCACGAGGTGACAAAAATGACACTGCTCGAGATTTTGTAGGCACTGGTTGTGGCAGTATCTCATAGATTGTTGAACCAATGTGTTGTGCTTATGATTGACCGAATAATGCTAGGGTTTCATGCAATGTTGATGGATCTCCAAATATGGGTAGCAGCTCCCCTCCTGTTCCCTCCCTCAGTAGGAGTAGGGCCTCTACTATTTTCATAGGAAGAAATGGCTCCACAACCCTTTCATCGAATAGGAAGTGAGAATCTTGTCCTGCTTTCTATCAATGGCCTAGTCCCTGAGCCGAACCTACTCCAAAGGACTCCGATCTCACCTCTGAAGCGACAACATATGGGTGGTTGTGGAAGCACCCCTATTGCTTTGAGAAACAAGCCTCCTGCTCATGCCTCCCCTCTGGGGTATGTTGTTGGGGGTCAGAATGATGGCTCAACTTGTGAGACAATTGGTTGTTCATTCAAATACACTTTGTAGGGAAGAATCTCCATGGCGCTTGCCGCCATTACCCCCTGCATCACATTTGGAGATGAAATCTTAGAATCTGAATGCTACTACTAGGAGCATGCATTGATATGTAGATTTAGCGGTTTATGGCCCATCCTACCATCCCTACATGAATGGATCTCCAAATAATGGATCTCACTTCTTGTTGGAAGGTTAGAATTTTATCCTTGTGCAAAAGGATATTTTATTGTGGTTTTTTTTCAATAACTTATAAAGACATCATAGCGGGTAAACTTTGGGTTTTTCAATCACGATACCTTGTCTTAAAACCTTGATTCCCCTCTTTTAACCCACTCACATAATCCTTCTCTTCAAAACCCGTTTGGATTAGGTTTCCTTATTTACCACTCCAATTTTGGAGCCATGATTGTCTTATCTCTATTAGAAATGTTTTGGACAATATTATTCATATTGACTCCCAAACCTGCACTGATTTCAACCATACAACATATGCTAGGATTCTCATTGAACTAGACACTTCTAAAAATCTTCTTGCAATTATTGAGCTTAAAGTGTATAACAGAAGATGGTCCCCACCATTAGACCTTGAAGGTTTACCTTTCTGGTACAGAAGGTGTTTCACTTTCGGTCATCCTATTGCTGAATGTGGGATGGAAAAGCGTAAAAATGGCCTCCCTAAACACTTGATTTTTGAAGTCAAGGAAGATTTGTATTCAAATGTTGATTCGAATGATGTGGCCGAATCGGTCCCAGATACTCCTCTCTCAGAAATACCTGATGGAGGGAATAGTCGAGAGAATTCTAAAGGTGTAATTCTGACCAAAAAAATTGTTGAACCAATTGAGCGTAAAGCGGCTAAGGAAAATATCCCTCCCCTTTTTCATGCATAAAAAAGTACATATCTGCCAACAGAAACTTTTGAGGTTGTTCTTCCTATCGAAGAGGTTTCAAAAGGGTGGAAAACGGTGCACAATATGAAAAAATATATTTTAGATAATACCGTTTCTCCTACCTAATTGTCTCTTTCGCTGCTAGGCAACTGTTTCTTTTTGTTTTGGGATCCAATTGTTTCATCTGAACTTTTAGGCCTTCTTATAATCCTAGGTAGGCCCAGTCAAAAAACACCTTTATTCTTAATAAAAGAAAAACACACACAACTCACTCTTATTTATGTAAAGTAATTACAGAAGCGGCTAGATGCCATAGTCGAGTGAGGCACACTCAAACTCATAATATGTACTGCGATTACAATATATGAACAACTTCAAAACATTTAAATGTCGATAACAGATAGGATCTTGGGATTAAGTGAGGGCAATTGGTTGAACATTTCCCCAACTGCCGAACGGGCATGCTCTGGCAATAACTTCACTACCAGTTCTACATCGTTTCCTTCAGATGACCCTCCAGCTTGGTTAACTATCGATCTCATTGCTATGAATGGCCTGTTCTCACTCTCGCACGCCTGAACATAAATGATAAAGTTACAATTACCCCATAGATTTCACTAATAATAAGTAATCAAATGAACATAAATGATTATAAGTTCCCAATAGTAATACCATTGCAATTGCTGCGCTCTCGGAGTCAATGGAGTTGACGTCCATGCGCTTACGCAGGAAATCTCTGTAAGCTTCGTTGTTCACGTACATGTTGGCGCTCCCTCCTCTTTCAACTCTCTTAACTTTTGGCTGCTGTTCGAGACATACTGACCGCGACTTCCCCACGCATGGGTTTAGCTCTATATTCTGTATTTCAATTCAATACAACTCATTATCAACATTTGATCGCATCCAAGTTGGAAATCACAACATAGTGAACAGGAATATATAATATATACCTCAATCTTCTGTGCTGTGGCATACAAATTATCATCCACATTGATCCAGAATCTGTTTTCTCCGACCTCTGGCTCCCCGAACCGGGAGAAAATCATTTCGGGTTGGAAATACACACTCTCAAGTTTATTCGCAACTTCTTTTCCTCCAACATTGTATTCGGAAAATTTGAGGTTGGCGATCTTGCGATCGTAACTTTCATCGTCGCCTCCATATTTCTGATTTCATCCCATACAACATCAATTACACCAAAAAAAAATCGGAAGGGTAAACATATAAAAGAAAAAATAAACGAAAGAATGAAGATGAAGATTGAGTTATACCTCCCAGTAGAAAATTCCAGCGTGCGCGAATTGGCGGGGAATAACGACGTCACCGATGTTGAGTTTATTAGGGTTTGCACTTGACGCTCTTCCATAGTGAAGTACTGCGCTCACGCGAAACAGACTTACCAGCAACTGTGTTGTCTGTGCTGCATTCACCTGTCTCATACATCTCACCATAATTAGCATTTTTACTACTACAAATTGTGTTTTTCATTTGTGTGCTTGAAGAAATGAATTTTACCATTCCTCTCCCGCACATGACCACAATAGCCCTGTGTTTTCCCATCCTTCCCACATGGAATCTCCGAGCTATAACAGTCAATCACTAACACTATTTAAAGGTAGTCATATGAAAATTCTAAGACTGTTTCTATGCAATTTCAAATCTAACACTAAGCTAGATAGTACAACTGAAAATTATGGGTTGAGTTCAAAGTACCAGAGGCATCTACTCGTGGCAACTCCTGGTCCGGTTTGAACATTCCAGGGCCCTCGGAAAGAACTGCCTGGAGTTCATCTTGGCCAGAAACTATGAGACCATAATATTCTCCCTTTGCATTGATGCTCTTAATCTGCTGAGCTACCTCTTTTGGAATATCAGCATGGGAGGGGAATGGAAAAGCCATCAACAACATCATAAAAAGAACAAGAGCAGAGGGAATCACTGTCACAACATTATTGCAACGCCTGTGTAAAGCCATGATGATGATGAGAGACTAACTACTAATGAAACGGGATGCACAACTACTACTTGGGCTGGTTTGAATTGGCAAAGGGTCACTTCTATTTATAGGGAGGAACGCCCACGATTTTTAACATCCAAATAGGCATTAGGGCTTTAAATAATATTATTGTTTAAGTAAACAAACCTTATCTTGTACAGATTATCCATACGGACTCTGTTTTAACTATGCTGTGCAAGATTGCTATCATTCATTTAATTATGGCTGTCGCATTTGGGATTGAAAAACGAATATGATTTTAATTTTTTTTCTTCTTTTCTTAATCACTTAGTGCCCATCAATTCATAACACTATACTCTATTTTAACCATGGCTGTGCAAGATTGCAATCAGCGGTGTTCAAAATGATTTTAGTATCGCTATCATTTATTTATTGCTCTGACGCATTTTTGATTGAAAAACGAATATGATTTTTTTTTTTCCTCTTTCATTTCTTAATCGCTTAGTGCCCATCAATTCTTATGGCATTGACAACGTACAGTTTTAACTTTTCAAATACTACTATATTTTTTTACACCCAAAGATGTAGCTATGCAATTAATATTACTGTAAAGTTTCCTTTCACTGGAAATCAATTGAATGTAATGTTTCTGTGATTTTTGGTGGTTTCGTACTTCGCTGTTCATTGATTAGAGAAACTGTTATTGTTTATGAAGTTATTTTCTTTCGACATTAAATGCGCATTAATAAAAATAATTTTTGTTCATTATTTATTCAGCTCAAATAACATAACTTGTCAATGTTTTCACCAGGAATCTCCCGAGCACGCTGGCTTTCTAGATGGAAATCGATTTAAAGACGAATTTTAGGAGCAACACAGATTGAAAATTGTGATATGATGACTTATCTTTGGAAAGTTTAGATAAGGATGAGCTGCAGTTTGCTGATGGTGATACCACCACTGTCCGCTGTCAAGTGGCCCACGCTTCTTCAATCCAAGTTCGTGCAGCAATGTTTGTACAACGTTGTATCGCATCTAGTGGCCCACATTCCTATACTATTTATGCTCAAAAACTCAAATCTTAATCTCTTGAGGAGAAAAGTTTTTCGTAGTTCAGTTAGGGACACTTTCACGTCATCTTTGGTGTGAAATGGAATGTTAGAAAAGGCTAAAAGTGATATGGGAAGAGAGTGTGTCTTTTGTAACGTTTGGGTAGTGGAATAAAAATATATATATATATATATATATTGGAGTGCAATGCTTACAATGACATCTAAACCTAATATCCAAGTGATTTAAGAGCATATTCTTTACAAAATATGTTCGCCAAGGAGAAAGTGGATAAAATGGGAGAATTCATTACCAATTTGAACAACAATAGATCTTAAATTCAGAAAGTAAAAATGACAGGGTATGTTGTTCCAAAGGCCTTCTTTGACTTCGTCGACAATAAAAAATATGCACTTGTCTACGAATATCACTCATTCTCTTTATTTGTGTCCTTTCATATGTAAAATAAAAAATTAACAAATAATAAACACTGAAGCTTTTAATATTATCATGCCAAAGGCAAGCATTATAGCAATGGATAACAATTCACCATTTTTGTCTAAGCCAATCAAATTTCATTTGCATGGTTGGGACTATAGTTTCAATTAGTAATTTTTTTTATTTTTAAAATTACACTTTTCCAAACAACGATTGGTCAAGGGATAATCTCCTAATTGTTGCCAAAGTAAACCTCCTACTTGTTTTCAAGCAGTTTGATTACATTCCTCGTGTTTTCTCACATTTTCAAAGCTTTCACATCTCTATTTGAGTGTCTAATGGTTTGCAAGGCTTCCAACGGTGTGCACTCTAGTTTTGGCATGTTTCGAGCTCTGGGTTTAAGTATTTTGGCCCTTTGCATTACCGCATAGTTTTTTATAAGAAAAAGAAAGAGATTGTAGTTGCACGTTTAGCACAGTCCATCTTGGGTTGTATTAAGTTGGTTTCATAAAGATTATAGTGAGATGGACATATTTAGAGTTCTAATGGCCTGTACATTTAACCTTGGAAGGGTTTGATCCCTCAATGTTATCTACAATGGCTTTGCATTCAAAAGGAAGCTTTGGAGAACTTTGTTTCCCCCTATTTCATTATTGTGCACTCAATGTCTAAATATGGTGACTTGTTTATATTTTAGATTTTGTATTTATCTCGCATTCATGAGGAATCTCGATAATGTTATTCCATTTTACTCCCCTTGTGAAATCGTATAATTGACAATATTGCATTATCACAGTGATAGGAATCCATTTGCAAGAAAACGTGGCAAAATCTGATAAGTCATCTAACTATCTCCTGGACACCACTTCATAGCCGCGTGGATCTAGGAATTGCATAAATGTTCAAGTGAAGGTATAACTTCTAATACAATGTACTGAGCTTCTAAGGAATTCCCACCAAGCTTCCTAGAATATTGAATAAAGTTGAAATCTAGATCAAGTTGTTGTGACAAGGTGGAGCTCAACGAGCTTTTGTATTAGCTTACTAATTTGTTGTAAGCATTCAAACTCATTTTAGAGGTGATTGAGTTATTCTAGGTCAAGTTGGTTCACCGTAGAAGGAACCAAGCTTCTCTAAATGAAAATAGACTCAGGGAGTTTTTTGTCTTGTGCACCAATGCCCATGCTATGTGTTTCAAATCAACTGAACCCTTAGTCGAGCCCATAGCAAGCTAATCATTAAATGTGGATGGATTCGGCCCAGATGTCCCAGGACATATGTGCACCAAAATGCCGAACTTCCCGCATTATGAAATTTGTGTGGAGATTTCGGGGGTCAACGGCCCAACTATCCTGGTCAATGGCAAGGCGTGGAGAATGTATGTAGGTAGAGTAGAATTTGGAGGTTTGGGAGGCCCAAGCAGAATGGGACATAGGTACATGAAAAACCTAAAATTTCCGCACTTAAAACGTCACCAGAATGTCAGATGAAAGCAGACCAAGCCACACTACGGACAAATGGAACATCGAAGTCTGACATTACTGATGCATAGGAGAGTGAGGGTATGTTGGTGGTCAATGACCCCCCTGCTCCGGTCATGACGGAAGCGCAAGGACAGAAGAGCCCGAGTCGGGTGATGCAGAGAAAGGAGGTCCGCACGGTCCAAGTACCATGGGGACATGAGCTCCCCGTGGAAGAAAAATTTCTGCATGGAGTACATTGCGGTTAAGGTGGATTTCAATGGCTCAGGCGACCCTTGTGCTGTAGGGACATGAGTTCCTCGAAAACCCGCAATACCCGCATGTCAAAGTGAAAAGGAGTAAAAATCTAGTGTATTACAAATAATGAGAGCCCGCACAGAACATTCTGACCCTGATCTTAAAATACTCATAAATTTTTATCCGGAGCTCCGATTTTCACAAGAAATTAAATTCCCAGTCTCGTAAAATACAAGAAATTCTTGGCAAATTCATAATAACTTCTCACACTCAAAGGACCATAACTTTTATAATTCTCAACATATTTTCACAAAATTGGTCTTATTGGAATCGTGACTTCAAGCCCGATGCACAACAATCAAGCAAAGAGGAAATTGATAAAGTTCTGGTGATGATTTTAAGGAAAACATTCTAGGTTTGAAACATGGATTTTGAAAGTGGTTGGAGAGGCATTTAATGAGGCATGGGAAAACATTTTTCACTGCTCCAAGTCATGGGACAGTATGGGGTGCCTTCTATAGGTCATCTATCACCATTTGGGCACAATTATGACATCTTTCAAGTGGTTGGAAAGTATATTTCAAGAATTGTATCTCCTCTCTCTCTCTCTCTCTTTCAAAATTCTATAAATTGAAGTGTTTGGCTCATTGTAAAAGGGAGGATAGTTTGAGTAGAAAAAATCTATCATTTTGGTTTTGTGAAGCCAACGTGTTGCAGGCCTTAGTAGTGGACTCCTTGTATGGGGATTCAAGCCTTTTCTTTGTAATAGTTTGGACTATGAATATTAATGAAATGATAGATTCAAGTTTGTGGATGTATCTTCCCTTGCTGAGTTTGTTGCATTCTCCTTGCCTCTCCAATGTTATTGCAGATGTTTGTGTCTAGTCTATACTCCTACAAGGACCTATTATTATTGTGTATGCATGGAAATGTGTTGTGAATGTTGTTATTAGACTATGGAGAACTATCATCACCCTATTTGATCTACATTTTTCTTCCATTTTCACACATTGGAAATTGTTCTCATTCCCTTTTTTTGGTGCATCACCTTTGTAGTGTAGTTTTCCTTCATTTGCATGATATTTCTCCTTCCCAGGTCCCTTAGAAGTGATAGGTTAGGAGTAGTTAGTCATTTTATTTTAGTAAAGTTAGTTTACACTAGGATTAGGAAGAAGAACTAGCTTTCTCTAGAGGTCTATCTCAAGTAGCAAGTCCCACAACTTGGAGATAGTACCCATGTTACCTAGTCACACCGTGAGATCAAGAACACACACTTGTGCAAATTGGAGGGTGATGTGATTTGGTGATAATAGTTCTAGCATGTCAAGTGGGACAAATATGTCTTCATTTTAGTCGTAGCAAGTTTGATGTGCTCTTGTTGTGAAATTCCAACTTGTAAGAGGCTTTGAAATAGCACATCTGAAAACTCTAAAAGAGCATAATACACTAGTATTAGTAGTCCAAGCTTAGTATATTTATGAGAAGAATTCAAACAAAGTCAAGAACTAGAGAAGAGGGACTATTTGTCTACCTACACTTATCCCCAGGCAGAGGAAGAAGGGGAAGAAGAGCTCAAAGGTCTCCATCTCCACCAAATAGAACTTTATCAACACCTCCACCTGGTAGGACCTTTATTCAATCAACTAGAGTTCTCCTACCAATCAGGATGATGTAACCCAATCCCTATGTTAACTTCACTGGTAGCAACCCACTTTCTCTCAATGCACAAAATCCAATACTAGTTGCACCATTGAAGAACATTTCGTATTTCACTGGAGAAAACCATACAACTCCGATTGAACACATCCAAGACATTGTAAATGTTTCTGTAATTCATGAAATTGCTGAGGTGGATGTTACTTTTAAGTTGTTAGCATCCTTTTTTAAGGGTAAAGCTTTGTAATGATTGTGGAGTCTACCAACATAGTCTACCAGAATTAGGACCATTTTTGCACAACTCTTCACAATCAAATTGGAGATAAGGCAAATAATTTGTCTTTGTTGGAACAACTAACCATAATCAAGAGAGCACCAAATGAGAAAATGGCCGATTACAACTTCAGGCTTTAGAGGACATGGGATAGAGTTCTGCTTGCTATGAGACCATTAGCTGAAGGTGTTTTTCTCTACTTCCTAAAAGTCCTAAATTATGACATTACAATGATGATACAATCCATGGGAGCTATAACATTACTCGCAACCTATAACATTGCTATTAGAGCTAAAAATTGGTTGATTCAAGCTGGTAAATTTGCACCTAGACCACCTATGCCTCTCTATCCATAAATAGGATCCCCAAGCACTAGTCAAACACCTACATTAGCTCCCATTCCTTCTCCAAAAAATCAGAGTTCGACTGAAGCTTTTACCTCATCTTCTAGTACCTCAAATGAGCTCCAAGAAGTCATGAAGTAGCTGAAAAATTTAGGAAATGAGTTGGTGACACTTAAGAGGTTGCAAACTCAAAATTTCAGGTCATACCAGCCTCAAACCCAACCCAATAGACCTCCATATCAACCTAGTAGTCCACCCATTCAAACTAAAAATCAGAACCAAGTAAAGCCTCCTACTAATAGGCCATTTCAACCTTACAACCCTAATGCCACGTCCACATCTAGAGCCTTGGTACCAGTAAATAATAACATGTCTCAAGAATATGATTGGTGCTTCCTATGCATTCAACCTCATAACCATTCAATTTGTTTCAATTGTGCTTTGAATTGGGATCTTATGGTGAAAAAAAAGGGTGTGGAACAAGAGACAAGACAAGAAGGAAATCAGAAATAGGAAGCAACCCAACAAGAGGTACATTAGATTGAGACCACACTTTTCAATTAGCAGGAAGAGGATTTTTGTGGTATAAATCAAGCCCCTTCTTAAAGTGTAGCAGCCAATACACGGTCTAAGAAGATAAATATTGGAGAGGGACAATCCTCCAATTCAAATGATCCAAAACCCTTTATCACTCAATAAGGTATTGGTAATTAAAGTGTAGCTCCCAATGTGCAAGGTCAACCCAAGCCACTTTCTAGACAAGCTCAAGTGTCAATTGTAACAACCCATGTGTAAGACAAAATTGTGCAAAGAAAGGGGAAATAGAGAGATATCTCATCTCCATTCAACATCATTGAGCAGATGAAGAAAACGAATGTAAACATATCAATGTGGGAGTCGCTAGCTATCACAAGACAAAGAGACCTATTGCAAGTTTTCATGGTGAATTAGTTGGCATCAAATTAGTCATCCAATCAACAAGAAAAGGTTCTTACTAATGTATCTCAGGAAGAAGGAAATCAAGGAGGCCACCAAGGTAAAAACTTGAAACCCCCACCGTTCTATATCTCATTGATCATTGGGAACAATTTGGTGCATAATTACATGATATGATTATGGAGAAAGAAACTCAATCATGCCGAAACAAATAGCTAATCAGCTTGGTCTTCAATATGAATTCATTTCTAGAGGTGTGGTGTAATTGGATAGGACAATGGCAAAAATAGTTGGAGTAATCAAAGGTTTGAACCTCACATTACATGCATGTCCTAATGTGACCGTGTTCCAGGATATATCAGTCATAGACTAGCTGCCACTCTTTGCATTATGTTTGTCAAGAGAATTCACTACTAGAATTGGGGGCTATTTGTCTGTTAATTGGTTACACATGTTGTTTAGAACAAGGTATGGAGCTAAGGCTAAAATTAGATCTGAGCCTATTACAAAATTTCATATTGAGCCCCATACATCGAGTCCAATCAATGCGAATTGTTCAGAATTTGATCAAGAGGATTATCCAAGCACCTATGAAGCAGATATTAAATTTGGATGCATTTCAGACTTTACTCTTGATGAATGGGAAAAAAAAAGGAAATATTTTGACCCTTACAAGGAAATGGAAGAAGCTAAATTAGGATTCTATTATTTTCATGAAGAGAACCATCCTCTCCATAGCATTACCAATTCAGATCAAAAAGATGATAATGAGGTTTGGCAGTTATTATTTGATGGTTCAAGGAGTAGACAAGGTGTTGGAGGAGGAGCTATGATTTTTTCACCACAAGGTACAAAATATTACTTAGCTTTCCATTTTCAGTTTTCTTGCTCAAAAAACACATCTGAGTATGAAGCCTTGTTCCATGAATTGTATTGGGCAAGAAAGGGAGGTATTAAAAACTTGCAAGGGTTTGGAGATAGTGAGCTGATCATGAACCAAGTTAGAGGAAAAAATGCTACTAAGAATGATTGTGTTGAAGAACTACAAAAATAAGGTATGTGATCTCATTGAATATTTCAAAGCTTTTAGCATCAATTCCATCCCAAGAAAGAAGAATGAAGTAGTAGATAGACTTGTAGCAGTTGGGGCAGCATTTTATGTTGTAGAGAATATCAAAAGTGAGAAATATCAACCTCATATCAAAGTGGTTACAAGAAAAACTGTGCCAGATAACAACACAAGTTAGCAAGTCTTCGAGAATGATCAACAAATTGTCAATTTTCTACAAGAAGAAGTTGCGTTCTCTACTAGAAACCAAGACAAGTTGGAGCAGCAGTATGGTGACCAAGTGGTGCAGCTGAGAACTAACAAATTACCAAAAGGTCTTGTAACTTTGGAGTCAATATTCAACCCAAATGATCAATTATGGAAGGAAAAGGAAAACATTTAGGTAAATGGTGAGGAATTAGAGCCCATTTCAATGGATAAAGGCAAGATATTGCGAATAGACAAAGTAAATAATCGAAAAGAGAAATCTGAATTTGTTCAAATTTGTCAAGAATTCCCAGATGTCTTCACCTGGACTTATAAGGATTTAAGAGGTTTCAATCCAAAGGTAGCACAACATACTATTGAGCTAGATCTGGAATCTAAGCCTATCAGAAAGAAACAAAGGCCAGTGAATCCTCACATTGAACGTCTCATGAGAAAAGATTTGAACATGATAATTGAAGCTAGCATCATCTTTCCTATCAAACATTCAAGTTGGGTTGCAAATTTGGTGCCAGTAAGGAAAAGAAATGGAGAGATCAAATTGTGTGTAGAATTTCATGATCTAAATAGAGCTTCACTCAAAGATCATTATCCACTTCCTTCAATGGAACAAATCTTGCAAGTAGTAGCTGGTTCGGAAAGGTTTTCATTGTTAGATAACTACTCAAGCTATAACCAAATAATGGTGAAGGAAGAAGATCATTTCAAGACAACCTTCACCACAAAATGGGGTACATATGCTTACAAGAAAATGTCATTTGGACTGTCAAATGCCGAAGCAACATTTTAGAGAGCTATGGATATGACATTCAAATGAATAATCAACAAGATAGTGCTCTTATATCTATATGATATCATTGTCTTCTCAAATAATGTAGAATACCACCTCTTTAACCTCAGACAAGTATTTCAAAGGTGCAGAAGGTTTAGAGTGTCCTTGAATCTGAAAAAGTGTGTATTCATGGCACATGAAGGAAAATTGTTGGGCCACATTGTTTCAAAGGAAGGATTAACAATTTATGTCGAAAGAGTTGAAGCCATCCAAACACTTCCATTGCCATGCAAGTGATAAGAAATCTCTCCACAAGATTCTTGGGAAGGATAAAATTTGTCCACAAATTTGTGCCTGATTTTGCCACTCTTGTGAAGCCATTAACAATGATGTTGAAGAATATCTTGTATTCAAATGGATAACAGAAGGAAAAGAGAGTTTTGAGGCTATCAAACATGCAATATCACAAGCTCTAACTCTTATCAACCCAGATTTCTCCAAGGAATTCATGTTGTATGATTTTGGAGGATCAGACACAATCTCAACTATCTTGGTACAACTGAATAGAGAAGGTTCATAACATCCCATAACATTCTTCAGTAAAATCTTGGAAGATTATGAAGTGAGGTATTCTTTTATTGAAAAGCATGTTCTTGCTATCATTAGAAGCTTGAAGAAGTTTAGACATGGTCTTGAACAATAAGATCCAACTGCTAGTGTCTCATGCTGGTGTTAAGGACTTTTCTCCTAAAAAAATATTTGAACAAGAAGAGAGAAGGATGGATCACTTGGGTAATGGAATATGATATTGAAATCAAATTGAAAAATATGGTTCGTGGAAAAGGTTTTTGTGAACAATTCACTTCCAAACAACATGACGAGTCAAAAGGTGAAGAGGAGGTTGTCCTAGTGCTACAAAATGATCAAGAAAAACTAGCCAATGATGCACCCATTCCATGTTGGACTCAAGACATGGTGCATTATCTCCAAACAGGTTTGTTCCCTCTAGAATGGAACAAAGCTAAGAGAAGATATTTCATATTAAAATCCATTCCATATGTGCTCATTGATGGCATCCTATTTAAGAAGGATGTGAATGGGGTGTTATTGAGGTGTGTTTGTTGGGAAGATATTACATGAGTTCCATGACGGGGAAGCGGGAGGCCACTTCACTCTGTGAGTAACAACTATCAAAATCATGAAGGTTGGTTACTATTAGCATATAGTGTTTAGTGATTGCTACTCATGGATTAAAAGGTGCAAGAAGTGTGCACTCTTCATAGGAAAGGAAAGGTTAGCAGCGCTTGCCCCTTCATCCAATTTCAGTTGATCAGTCCATTCATGCAATGGGGGTTGGAATTCATTAGAGTTATCAATCCAAACTCAATTTAAGGCCACAAGTGGACACTTATGGCAACAAACTTTTTCACCAAGTCGACTGAAGCAGTGGCACTTAAGGAGGAAAATAAATCTAGCATCTTGGATTTATATGATGGGATAGTCATAAGGTTTGGATTCCTCGCTACTATCATATCAGATAATGTAGTGGCATTCCTTGGCACCAAAATCATTGAATGGGTTGTTAGAGAATGGAATATACCTCAACACTTCTTTCAAATTATTACCCTTAAGGTAATGGCCAAGAAGAGTCCACAAACAAGAAACATGATGAGAATCATTAGAAGAAATCTTGATGAGAATTAGAGAACTTGGCACAAAAAGCTCAAATCAGCCCTATGGGCTGATAGAATTACACCCAAGAGGTCTACAAGGAAACTCTCCATACAAGCTAGTATACGGAAGGAAGCAAGTACTGCCTATATCACTTGAGTTGCTGACATTGGAACTCATGAAGCAGGTTGAACTAGTAGAGTTTGAGCCCATGGAAGTTAGGTACATAGAACTCATGGAATTGGAAGAAACAAGAGAACATGCAATGCAAATGATGGAGAAGGATCATGCATTGATCAAGAGAAGCTTTGATAAGAAAGCTAAAGCCAGGAAATTCTAAGAAGGAGATGTTGGTACTGAAGTGGGATGTTGATCGTGAAAATCTAGGAAAGCATTCCAAGTTCGATGCCATATGGAGTGGTCCATATATGATCACTGAATGCAAAAGTAGCAATGCCTTCCAACTTGGATAAGTTGGATGGTGAAGAATTGCAGATTCCAGTCAATGGAATCTATCTCAAACATTGCTACTAAAAGGATAATTTCTCACCCTTGTACATATTAGTTTAGGTATTTTCAATTCCTCCAAGTGCTTGTGCACATTGTTGTTGTTAGAATAGGTTTTAATTTCCCCAAGTTCCTTGTACACATGTTATATTGCTTCTAGTGTATGCTTTATATATATTCCATCACACTTCAGGAAAGGGAAAACATTGTAGTGGGAAGCTCATAGTTGCTTGCAACAATTATAAATTCCAAATTCAAACAAATACAGAGCAACTAAAATCAGGTGTTGAGACAGATTCCAAATCTTCAGATCCTTTTGTCCTTGAATCAGGATTAAGTTTCTCAAATAAGGAAATCAACAATTGGGGAAGATTTATGGTCAGTTTCCTCAGTATTCAAATTTTAGTTAGTGTGTATATAAGCCACAATGCTCTCCCAAGAATTGATGACAATCCTTGCAGGATCAGCAGGTATCCGAAAGCTCTAGCCAGAATAATTTTTTGGAAGGAATGGGACATTGAAAAGAAGAAAGAAAGATGAAACTTAATAGAGTTTCATGATTCCAATTGATATGTGTTCACCTGTTAGTCTCATGATGAGTTGTGAGAATTGAGTGGAAATTCAAGTAACTTTTCTAGAGTTCACAAAACAAATGTCAAGATCTTCTTATGAGAGTTGAGCAAGTAGCGGAATGGAAGTTTCGTAAACAAGTCGACAAGAATTTTGTAGATCAAGTTTCAAAGTTCTATCAGTTCATGAAATAGAATAGACTTTCACCAATGGATCGCTATAGGCACTTGGTCAAGGCTCCACCTTAGCATGTTAATGGGCCCACATTCATAGTGTTATCATTTCCACCCTCCTATGAAAATTCATGGATCCGATAGAAAGTTTTCCTCTTCTTGGTCTTGTAAAATTCAAAATTTCACTCAATTTAGAACAGAAATTTCTAGTGAGTTAGTAATGGGGTATTCAAATTCATGGAAAGCCAATGTTCATATCATTCATGAGATTTTAAGGATGGTCGAGTTGAGCATGCACATAATTGAGTTCATTCCATATTGAAAGCTTTTGGGGTATCCTAAACCGAGTCGTTTCAAGAAAAATCCATGTCTATAGCATGGCAGGGGAACTTGTTGGGTGGAATGAACCCATCAAGCTTAATATTGGGGAGCCATATGCTAGAATACAAGGAAAATAGTTATCCATTCCACAACAATGTGGAGAGAATGTGAGCAGTCATTTGGCCCCTGTGAATGGAGGGGGCACTAAACTGCCAAATTTTTCAAACCATGTGTTGCAACCGCGGGAGCCCGTGTGAGTTGAAATCCAAGTGATATAATAATGAACAATCTCAAGCTTCAAGAATGATCCAATGGTAGCTTTATTAAGAAATACCTGAAGACAAAAGATTCAAACTTGTACAAGTAATAGACATGGAAACTCAACTTAGAAGAGGATTTGAGGAGGCCAAGCCAAATTGTAAGTATTATAGTCCCCAAGCCTCCTAGATTTAGCCCAAAGACCATGAGTGGACCTAATGGTTTGTTGAGCCAAAGTCAAGCTTGGAGAGGTTTACATAAAATGTGAAGGGATCGGATAAAATGACCTAGGTGAGTTAGGATGCTTGTGCATGAGAAAGTTGGCCCCGTAGGACTATCCATTGTGGAAAAGGTGGAAAGCCTCATCTGAGTCCATTCTCACGGGACAAGCAATTACCTGGAAGAGCTACACCTCAAAAGGGGATTGATGGAATGGAGTTTGGCATCCTATTAATGGGGAAAATATCATGTCAGGCGATGCAGAAAAGGATGGCCCTAACGGCCTAGACCACCTATGGCTAAGGTCGAGCTTAAGGTCAGATGCCAATGCAAAATAAGGTGGTGAATCTGAGTTAACGTGGCCCATAGCTTGCCGAGTTGGAGCAAATCACGGGAGCGGTGTACATTGGAAATTCTTGAAATTCGTAACACAAGTGGCTAACGGTACACGGTCAACAAGTAAAAATCGAAGTTAGGAAGCTCGACCTTCAAGAAAGGAGTCTCAACGAGGTGGAAAGGAAAGAAAAGTCGGCCAAGCTGGCCAATGTGCAATATCATAAAACATTCAATCCCCAAATATATAAATGCAAAATGAAGACATGGCCCCCTAAAACGTAAAAACTCAATGCATTAAAATGATGGGAAAACATGGATGATTGAGGGAAATATATTAAAGGAATAATTGAATTGCCAGTCCCATCAAAGTTCATTTTCATGGCAATTTCTCAAATTAGCCAATGTTCTCAAAGAGCCATAACTTCTACACCCCTCAACAGATTTCTCAGGGAATTGGTGTTGTTAGAAATGGTTTCGAGCCCGTTGTATAACATCAAGAAATGTAAGATATTGAGTAAAGTTTTTGATGGAGATTTTTTTTTATGGAAAATGAGCCCAGTTCTATTTGGTGATTGTTGAAAAGTGGTTGGAAGCGAGCATTCCATGAGCATGGGTAGACTTTTTTCACTACTGCAAGTCATGACACCTTAGGATGGCTACCTTTTACAGGTCCAAATCACCATTTGGGACTCATTTTGATATCTTTCAATTGGTTGAAAAGTAGATTTTGGGAATTTCATCCCTCTCTCTCTGTGTCTCTTCTCAGAATTCTATAAATTGAAGTATTGGGTTCATTGTAAAGGGAGGATAGTTTGAGTAGAAAAACTCTTTCATTTTGGTTTTATGAACCAATGTGCTGCTAGGCCTTTATTGTGGACTCCTTGCATAGTGATCCAAGCCTTTATTTTCTAATAGTTTGGATTGTGCATATTAATGAAGCAATAGATGCAAGTTGTGGATGTATCTTCCCTTGCTGTGTTTGTTTGCATTCTCCTTTCCTTCCAATATTATTGTAGATGTTTGTGTCTACTTTGTGCTCTTACAAGGATATATTATTATTGTGTATGCATGGAAATGTGTTGTGAATGTTGTTGTTAGACTATGGAGAATTGTCATCACCCTATCTCGATCTACATTTTGCTTCCATTTTCACACATTGGAAATTGTTCTCATTCCCTTATTTTGGTGCATCACCTTTGTAGTGTAGTTTTCCTTCATTTGCATGTTATTTCTCTCTCCCTGGTCCCTTGGAAGTGATAGGATTAGAGAGTAGTTAGTAGTTTAATTTTAGTAGAGTTAGTTTAGCACTAGGATTAGGAAGAAGAACCAGCTTTCTCTAGAGGTCTATCTCAAGTAGCAAGTCCCACAACTTGGAGATAGTACCCATGTTACCCAGTCACACTGTGAGATCAAGCACACACACTTGTGCAAATTGGAGGGTGGATGAGGATGATTGAGATGAAGACATGTGAAACAAATCCCTGAAGGTTGGTAGTTTAAGGGTTGAGAAAACAATTAAAAATGTGGCTAATGCATGGAGAAACAACTAGATCCTATTGCCAATAATATGAAAACAAATGGCACAGATCACATACTTCCACATTGACTAATGATGAGTATTTGTTTGTTGAGAAGAGTTGACCAAAACAAATATTAAGCACAAGAAACATGAAATGGTGCTACATGGCGCCAATTGTGGGTTGAAATGTCGTCTAATCATGGTAATTCTTACTCCAAGAGGTTAATAAATTTTATATAGAAATGTCTGGATCCTATTGCCAATAAGATGAAAACAAATGGCATAGATTATCCTACCACATTGACCAATCATGAGTATCTGTTTGTTGAGAAGAGTTGACCAAAACAAAGATAAATCACAAGAAACATGAAATGGTGCTACATGGCACCAATTACGGATTGAAATGTGGTCCAATCATGGTAATTCGTTCTCCAAGAGGATAATAAATTTCATGGAGAAACGTTTGGATCCTATTTCCAATAAGATGAAAACAAATGGCACATATCACATCCTACCACATTAACTAATGATGAGTATTTGTTTGTTGAGAAGAGTTGACCAAAACAAAGATACAACACAAGAGACATGAAATGGTGCTACATGGCACCAATTGCAGGTTAAAATGTGGTCCAATCATGGTAATTATTGCTCCAAGAGGTTAATAAATTTGACATTAAACATCGATGCGGTTGTGAGGTTTAAGTAATTTATTCTTTGGTAAAGAATGTAATTAGGGTTTGGATACAATGGAATTCAATAAAATATTATAAAATAACCTATAAATCAGAAATCGCAATTAAATACACATTGGAGAGAACTTGTATATTTTATTAATCTTCATTATGTTATAAGTACAATGACTGAGAGGGGGGTGAATTAGTCATACCACAATTTTTACTTTATTTACCATGTCATACATTCAGCATACAAACCATATATTTAACATCCATAAACCGTTTGAGCTTATTAAGTGTGTATCAACATTCACAAGTGCATGAAACAAAAAATAAAACACATGAAGAGTATAAGTAAGTGGGAAACTCTCAAGGGGAAGAAAACCCACTAAAACCTCTGGCTAATATTGCACATAACAAAGGACTTGTAAAAATATTAAACATCAATCAAGGATTTATTTAGTGATGCACCAACCCCACAATGAGCACCAAGCCCTAGTTTTAGTAGGAAACTAATCCTACACAGAGGCTACAACCCCTAAGGTTATTAAGGACCACCTCAACCACTGGAAAATGGATGATCACTAAAGATATGTTTCTTCAACAATTGATGGTGATAAAAAATTTAGCTCCACACACATCAAACCTTCTTCAAAATTCACCTTCTCCTACTTCACTCAAATATGGTCCTTATCTTGCTGATTAGGTCTAATGACCTTGCATACCTTCTCTTAAATCCTTCTCATGCATGTACACCTCTTTTCATGTTTATCCTTGACCCCTCTCTCTTCTTATTATTCCTCTTATACCTCACTCACATCACTATCAACTACACTAGTCATAATGAGCTAACATAACATGTTTTATATACATGATTGATCTTCTAAACACCTCTATCTCGGCCATGACCATTAAGGTCAGTCATACCAACAAGAAACTGTTAGGAATGTCTATGTTGTAGTGCGAACATAGAATATTATGTGAGTGATTATATTATCTAGGATAATATAATATGTGTTTTAATAATTAATTACATTATTTTAAATGTAATTATGAGTGGGTGAGTAAATATTTTTATGAGTTGTTGAGTAAACAACTCATTAACAATATTATTTTTATGGGAAAACAAAATCTCACGTAAAATAACATGAATTTGTTTTAGAAGTTGTGTGTGAAGATATTTATGGAGATTATCTCTCCTTAAATATATGGAACTACTCTATCCTATATATATCGGTATAATACTTTTTATGTTATAGCAAGAATGAAGAGTAATTTTTCACTATTTAATCTATGCAATTTTGACATTATATTTTCATTTTGTAGTAGAGTAGGTCTGATGAAAGGAAATTTCAGTGTTTTCTTGATCAAATGCATCTCAAGGAATAGCTTACTATAATTTCATTTCTGGATTTGGGTTTTTCTATAATTTATTACACGTAGAACCAAGCGTTTTGTATGAAAATGACAAGCGAAAATTTCAGTAGAACCCACTTTGTATGTTGTCAAGAAATATGGATTTCACTTTGCAGCTATCAAATTCAGCACAGCAATTCTTCTACTGAAAGTTTTCTATCAATTTCCACTAATGTTGAATTGTTAATACAGAGTCTTGGCTTTCTTGGAGGTTCAAAGGTATTTTATATAAATTTTTTAAGTACCTGATTCAATTATGTATTTCTTTTATTAACATTTTACAAAATAATGGAGAAAGTAATTCTGATTGAAAACTTTGAAGGACAAGATTTTCATACATGCCAACTACAAATGTAATTACATGTTATATAAAATAAATTAGGGGATGTAGCCAAAGCCAATGCAATTCCACCATCGACTACAAATGATCTAGCTAAATGGATCGCAAAAGATCAACAGAGATCTAGGTAGCATTGGTCTGGGCTTATCAAAAGCCTCTCTGTACTCATGTGGATTTCAGGTAATCTACAAAAGAAATTTGGGAGTCTATTAACAAATTGTTTGGTTCTGACAGCTAAAGGGGTCAAGATTACACTAAGGAATACTCTTGTATGGGTTGATAGTGGAAGAGACATCAGAAATGGAAGATCATATAAGTGAGTTTATATCTCTATATGCTAAACCAACTAGCTGGAATTAAAGCGTCAATAAAAGATGATGATGCTCAAGCAATACTCCTGAATAGTATGGCTAATAATTAATTCACATATTGTGTTTACTTTAAGTAAATGTAACAATTATCTGAGTGAGTGATCTCCACATTATTCGATCATGAGTAATTATGAAGAATATGAAGAAGTAATGTATGTACAAAATAAAGAAAGTACTTCAGTTTAAGAAAGTGAGAGTTCAAACAAAAACCTTTCACGTTTAAAGGTAACATTAAGTGCTGTTACTGTAATGAATCAAAACATGTAGCCTTGAACTATAAAAAGAGTGAAAAATATTTACTGGAGTTGAGAAAATATCTCCAAACACAACTCCTTTGGTTGAAGAACAAACTAATTGGGATGAATATTTTATAGATTAGGAACTTTCTTGTCCTAGTGATGAGGAATTATCATGATAAACTAATTCAATTGTCGGAGGACGGAGGAATTTTAGGACCTCTCATCAGTCACCAACGATGGGGTCTCATATAGCAATGGTGGTAAATTTTACTCACCCACTCATCAATTGTTTTCATTTGAGTAATGTGTAGATATAAAACATGTTCCTTGTCAATTATTGACAACAGGAGGATGTGAATATTGGATCCTGAGATACATTTGTTTATAAGATGGAAGCTTCTACATAATGATCCTCTGAATGTCGTATGGTCACTATGACATAGATACTTCCTTGGAAGATTTGACCATCCTTAGTGAGTAGATTCACGCGGAGAGGTGATCAAGAGCAGCTGGTGAGCCAGAAACATGAGTCATGTGCAGCAAGATCCAGACAACAAGATCCAGTTGCTACTGCGGAACTCTTGTCATACACATGGATTTAGGTTCTCTTTCACCATGATCACACTAAGGGGATGAATGTTAGGAATCATATATATTGTAGTGTGAAGATAGAATCATTATCTCCACGTTTTTTTAGTATATAGGATCTAATATAATATGTGCTATAATCATTAATTCCATTATTATAAATGTAATGATGAGTCAGTGAGGAAATATTTTTACGAGTTGTTGAATAGAACAACTCGTTAACAATGTTAGTTTTATGAGAAAACAAAATCCCATGTAAAAAAACATGAAGTTGTTTTAAGAGTTGTGTGTGGAGATATGTTCTGGAGATTATCTCTCATTAAATATAGGAGCTATCTATCCTATATATATGGGTGTAATACTTCCTATGTTATAGCATGAATGAACAGTAAGTTTTATATCTACACACATCACTCAAAGAAAACAATTGAAAAATATTATTAAAATGTGTCACCAGTGCTATATGCGACCCCATCGTTGGTGACTAATGAGAGGCCCTAAAATTCCTCCTTCCTCATGTTCCTCCTTCCTCCAAAAAGTGAACTATTCACCATAAGAATTCCTCATCACTAGGACAAGAAAGTTCCTCATCTTTAGAGTATTCATCCCAATCAATTTCTTCTTCAACCAAAAGAGATTTTTGATCTATTTTTTCATCAAGTAGATATTTTCCCCTCTTTTTACAGTTCAAGGCTACATGTCCCGATTCATTACAGTAATATCATTTCATTTTACCTTTAAAAGGGAAAGCATAAGGCTTCCAACCTACTCAATCTATGAAATAGATCAAAACTACCAATATGGACTCAAGAATCAGTCTCAAGAGAAACATGCTCAACACTTTCATGACTATTTCCAAGCTTAACCATTACCTGAAACAAATCAAGGACACTTCTACCAACATGCTCAAGCAATAAAAGGTATATTCCATGTGGATAAAAAAAACTAAGCACACCTTTTCCATGACACCTTCTTGATAAACCAAATAGGGCTATGTAGGCCACTAGGGTTTCACCAAGAAACCATCTCTTCATACCATTCCAAGATCTCAAAAACATCATAACATGTGTCAAAATGTTATTCATGACCAAAAACAACTACTCCATGTTCCAAAACATAAAAACAGACCTCAAACCACTATAGCTAGTTTTATCCCTTCAAGGCCAAAAGCTGCAGGGAAACTTAAAGGACCTATAACTCCAATTATCTCCAATGAATCTACCTGAAACTATTATCTCTCGAAAGTGAAAAATTTTATCTCTCTCTTTCATAGATACAATGTGAAACACCTCAGGTCTGCAGGGTATACCTATTTGAACGTGAGCCTCTAGTATCAAGGCCGGTTCCTTATTGATGTATCCTAAATTGATTTTATGGGCTTTAAGGTTAAAAAATGACTACAAAATTAAATTAAAACTGAGGTGATACACCAAACTTGTATGAGGTCTTTGACTGAGTACATGCATAATTGATATGGAATGAATTTCTAATGCACAGGCCAACAGTTTTTTGAAGATGATTAAGGGTAAACACTTTGATGTATTGAGGGATAAAATCACAACAATACTGCTAAGTTACACATACACATTAATATCATGCAGAAATTATGGAATTTGCAACACGTTAAGATGATTAATCAGGGAATTCAACATTCACAAGATCAATGGAAACATACAAAAGACTACAAATAACTAGGAAGGAATAAAATACTTCACAATCAAAGGGAAAAATTGTCAAAAAATTGCTTCAGCACTCATGTAACTAAAAATTTCTCTTTTGTGCTTTGCAAAAGAACACAATATATAGCAAAATTGATTCACCCACCCTTCCTAAAAATAGACCGAGGTTGCACTCACCCATGCATCCTATTTTTATCCTTTATTTAATAATAAATAAAGGAATAAAATAAAGCAAACTACTACAAGGAGGCATTAATAGCCTTTGATTACATACAGTCAAACTAAAGTTGACTGTTCTATTCTTAAGAAAAGCATAGGTGAATAATTTGCTAATAATAAATCTTTCTTGATGAGCAAGTCTCCTCCTAGTGCATGCAAATTTTGTCCTCTTGTTGATTTGTCCTTTTGTGAAGGCATGCAGAAATACCCCTGTGCATTGAGCAAAATCAAAACTACAATATTTGCAATACTTGCAAAAATAATTCATCCAAAAATCCACTTAATGGGGACCACCTCCAAGCTCAAGTTCTGATGTTGACATTCCTTTTCCTCTAGTGATCACATGGATAGCACAATGTAAATCATCTTCAACCCCTTCAATAGTGGGGACCACATTTGCAGTTCAGTAATAGTCTTACCATGGTTTGGCCACTCTTGTGGACTTCACAAATTACTATGGTTTTGAACACATGACAAGGTTCACTTTGTAAAAGGATCCCCATATTACATTTGGCCACCTTTGAACATACATATAGCATACTATAGTCTGCCATCTTTTATTAATATTGTATTGTATAGTTGGTTGACTTTGTATCGTGAATAGAATAAGGTGTAAACCTTTTGGTTTGATCATTGCACACATGATTTGGTAGGCACTTTTGGAATATTTTATCTTAGACTATTGTTAGTATGTTAAATGCAAATAATTTTTGAAATAATAAGGGTTGGCCCCCTTGCGACGATGACTTACCTCTTCATGCACTTTTTCAATGGCATCTTAACTCGGGTTGATTTTGTTTTGAAATTTGTAATCAATCCCGGACCATCAATCTTTGTAGTGTTTGATCTGGTGCCATCGATTCTTGACATGTGGTTAGGGTTTCTACCCCACAATTAATGTGGCTGGTGGCATCAGACCATGATGGTTTTCTTTATTTTTTGGAGATCGATCCTTTAGCATTAATCTTCGTACTTGTCGAATATTGATCGTTTGATAACTGACCCTGTGTTAGGGTTAGGTTAAGCCAAAGTTCAGGTGGATGAGTAAAAAAAAATTGAACCTCATCCATTTTTTTCATTTTCACATATGGTTCGTTGGTGAAGCCCTAGAAATTTTTTTATTGACTCCATTTTCATCTTATGAAGCTTGGCTTCCTTAATAGGTTGACTCTCTTAGCTCAGCCGGTTCTGCATTTTGTATTTTTTTCTTTGTTTTGAGTTTTCCGAGCAAGGTAGTTGTGGGTATTTTCCACCATTTTTGAATTCCTTCGAACTCTTCTCCTCTGTATTAATGGTTTATAATCTCGATTAAATATTTATCTTTATGGTTTTGCTCTATTTGAATTTTTTGAGGAGGTGGTCGTGGAGTTTGTCACCACTGCCGTGATCTTCGAGCTCGGCTCTTGAACTCGCTGAAAGATTTAATGGCCACCATTTTATTTCTCCAAGCTCTAAGAGGGTCTTGTAGGTTTTGATTTCTTGCTTACTTGAGCTGTGTAATTTCTTGGCGCTAATGGTTAAATCTTGGAGCTCATCTTATTTATCGGGAAGGAATCTACGAGTTCTGTGTTCTTGGATTCATTGTTCAGCTTCTACAAGCTCAGATTTGTGCTATTAGCATCACTATCTTGATGCAAGGATGGTAAATATTTGACTTCATGAGGGTTATGGTAGCTATTGCTTCGTACACTTATTTTCATTTGGCTTTGAGTATTCAATGAAATTCTTGATATATTTTCCCTTTCTTTGCATATTTTGTGATCTCCTAGGAGGACCTTCATCTCTGAGCTAAAACCCATAATGGGTCTTTTGTTTTAGTCTTGAACTGATCATCGTTCTAGGGTTTACTTAACTTCGGCTTAATCAATAAGTCCTTGTTTCATTACTTTGATTTGGATATACCCATTAATGGGTCTGTGATGAAAACCAAGATTTGTATTTTCTTCTTCTATTCTGTTAGGTGAAAATGATTTTTCAATGGAAATGTTGACTTCTGAAGGAAAAAATTGAAGTTCTCTTTAGCCTGGATTTGCATATAATTTTGATTCAAGGTTTTTTGTCTTTCCTTTCTAATATTGAGCTCTCTGCGTGGTCTTATGGCCACCATTTTTTTTATTATTCAAGGCTTGTGTTGATATTGTGATGACTTTGCGACCTGATAAAAAATCGTTTTAACATTCTGTATCTTTTTTCCTCATGAGTTTGCTATTTGGCCTCTTTGATTTTGGAGTTATTAAGAGATCAAATTGATTTGAGTTTCTTCTGTTACTACATATTGTAAAATGGTCTCCTTTCCTTATATCATTCTTGAGCTTTCCTTTCTATCAAGAGACTTCTGATCTATGTTTTTGAGAGTTTTTTGAGTGAATCATAGTTTGATGCTCCTTGTACATGATTGGTTAAGGTGAGCTAATTTTTCTCTTGCAATGTGTTTCCATTTTCATAATCTGTTCTTCCTTGGATATCTAACTTTAAGCATTTTGAAAATATTTTAATGAGTTGCTGATTCTTGAACATCTGACTCCCGAGCTCTCTTGAAATATAACTGAGGTAATGCATTCTTCCTTTGATGCTTCTGAATATGTTGATCTTTCAAGGATTTGAAAGCTTCGATTTAATCGGTGATTTATTTCTCATTTCTCTTATTTCTTGATACCCATTAATGGGTTTTTTAATCAATCGCAAGGTTCTTTACCCTTTTTATTCTGATACTGACAGTGTTGAATCTGATTTCAAATGGGAATCAGAAACTTACATACTTAAAATTGTTACTTGAATATGCTCTTTGACTCGGAAATGTATCTAGCATGCATTTTGTAATTAAACTCTTCCAATGAAAGTTTTGTATTTTGAATACTATTTTCAAGCTCTATGTAATTGTTATTGTGCTTTTATCTCCTTAATAAAATTTCCCTTGATTCTAGACTTTATACTTCATGTTGCAGAAAACATCTCTTTGGCTTGATGATCTTTTATCTTGATTTATGACCATTGGTCCTAGGTCGGCCTGCATATGTCTCTGATTCGAAGCTTATTCTTGTTTTTCTGATCCTTGAGCCTTTTCTAGAAATCCATGGATATTCTTCTTATGTTTTGCATTACATTTTATATGCACTTGTTGAAGAACTTTTGAACGGCTCGGCCATGACCTGATATTTCAAATTCTTGCATACTCTCTTTTATCCTTAGTCATAAGTTGGCCATCAGCATTCTTGTAGAACTTTTGGTTTTCAATTGGTGAAACATGTTTGCTTTTTTAAGTTGTATTTCTTAAAGCATGACTATCTTTCTAAAACTAAGGTCTCCTTCAATTGGCTCATAAAGAGCTTGATCTTTATCTTCTCTTCTTGATCTGATTATTTCAATGTTGAACCTTTCTGATTTGAAGTTCCTTGAACTTATTATTTAGTTGTTCATGTTGTAGCTGAGTCTTAATTGGATCCTTGTCATAGCATACTTACATTGATGTTGATAGCATTTATGTACTTTTGTTCTATATTTTTTGTCTTCTTGCAAAACTGATGAGTCTATGTTGTATTCAATTGTAATTTGGCCTCTAGCACTGTTATGGACTTTTTCTGCAACTCTGTATTAGACATATTCTTTGATTTTTCATTTGTCATGAATATTTGAATATTTGATTTTGAAAACTAAAAATTGTAGAAGTTAATCATTTACTTCTTATTTTGAGAAAGCTGTAATTTAAAATGGCATGTTTTGTATTTATCTTAAAACTTTTCTATTCATAATTCCTTAAGCATGCTGAACATTGAAGTTTTGTTGAGATGTTGTAGTCCCATTTCTTTTCTGCTTAAATATTGCATTTCATCGTTATTACAACTTTAGTATGCATGCTAGAAAATATTAAATGTCAATTTTACATGGTGAAGCCCTGTCAAAATTTTCCCAGATTTCCTTTTTTATCCCTTTTTCAGCTGTAATAGATGTATTTTCTAATTCAGAATACAAAATGTATCACTTTTCTATTGAAACTAATTTTTTGTTGGAAACTAAAAGATAATAATTGTTATCTTGATCATGGCATACTTTTCTGCTTCTCTGTATCACTTATTTGATTTACATATAGCTTCTAAAGCATGTATTAGTTAAAAACATCATGATGGAAAGTTGTAAATGTCCATTTTACATGGCGATGCCCTGTCAAAATTTTCTCAGATTTCTTTCTCATTTTGTTTCAGCTATAATCTTATCTTTCTAGTTAACTTCAGCCCTTTAAATTCTTATTCTTCTTCTTCAGTTGTAATCTGAAACATGCACTTTTGTTTGCAATTCTCTCCTCTATTCTATGTTGCAACTTCTTTTATCCCTAGAATAGCTACTGAACCTTGAGTTGCATTCTTCCTTAATTACAATAGGTACTTGTCACTCATTTGCTTTATGTACCATAGGATAGAAATTTATTGAACTCTACAATCTTTATCCATAGTGAAAACTGTAAGACATGATTTATTTATTCTTGGCTGCAACTTGTACCTGCACACTTGAGAAAACAACTAGAAAATATTTAGGCTTTTTGGCCTCTCTTATGTCCATGTTTTTTTCTTCTCTTTATTTCTTTCTAAGTGAGTAAAACATGTATAATGTTTGATCTTCAAGTAATCTATATCTCCTATTATTAAGAGATCCATGTGCATGAATTAGGACAGTATAGGAATATGGATTAAACCTGAGCTCATAACTGATGATTTTCTCTTTTCTATTTTTAGGTATGGTGCTTTCAACAATGAAGATGAAGAGGGAACAAAGCTGAAGATGAGGATGCATCAACCGAAGGAAAAACCTCAAGGAAATGATGGGTTCACTCATACTCCTTTATTTTCTTTTTCATGCATGTGTACCTCTTATTTTAAGAGCCTTATTTTACTTTCCAGTTACATCTCATGGCTTGTGTGGGAACATTTGAAATTCCTTATGAATAAAACATTGAATTGTGAAATTGAGTTGTGTATTTCTTTCTGCATTTCTACTTTCTGATATGGATTGTATGATGAACTAAACAACCCAATAATATAATTAAATGTCTTAATCATAATGAAAGAACATTAAAGAATACCTGTAACATCCAGTAATGAAATCTGATTTTTGTAATCTACAGTCTTACTTGTTGCTTCCAAACATAACACTTCATCTATTCTGTAATTCGGTGTCATTATCAAGGTAACATAGTTGTCCTTTGGGGGCTTGTGTTCTTTTGCTGAAGATAACATGAAATTATCAGGCTATGTGATCTGTTATGTTTTGTAACAACACACATAGTTGTAGATTTCATGTAATCATTAATTAATTCAACAGTAACAATATTGTCTGAAAGAAACTCCCCTAGATTAGGTATACTTCACCAATGTTATCCATCATAATGAAGTTTTGAGTTGCCCATTTTTGCACAAGTGCAAAAATTGTCAACATTTCTGGCAATCCTGTGGGGAAAGCTTCCTGCTAGCTTGTAAACCAGTGCCTTGCTCTTGTCCATTGGGCATGGAGTCTAAAGCATGTAACCAAAATCTACCTTCCTAAAGGTCCAACCCTTCCAAAATGAACTAAAACTGAGAAAGGATCTGGTAAACCAAATCACGTGCACAAATGCACTTATTGAATTGAAAAACATTGCAATGTGCAGAGACTACACTTATTGAAGGGAAATCCTACTCTAAACAGACAGTGTAGGATTTTCAATAATAGCGTTTGAGAAACATACCATTCACAAGAATGGGAAGTTCCTCTCCATTCAAATTTGAGAGCTGAAAAGTATTGTGTTCTTTGCAAGCTGAAATTATGTAAGGACCACTCCAGATTGCATCAAACTTCATGTTTCTTCCTAGCTTTGCACAATCAACATCCCACTTTAACATAATATCTCCTTCATTGAAGATTCTGAATTTGGCTTTCTTATCAAAAGTCTTCTTCATTTGTTTCTGATTATTTTCCATGTTTAAATGAGCTTGATCTCTTAGCTCTTGTAATTCCATTAATTCTGCATAACAAACCTGCAATGGTTCATTTTCAAGCAGCTCCATTTGATGCAGCAAATCTAGTGTGGGTAACTCAACTGAAATAGGCATTCTTACTTCTCTTCCGTAAACAAGCTTGTATGGTGAATTTCCAACTGATATTTTAGGAGTCACTCTATTAGCCCAAAGTGTCTAATTCAACATTAGATGCCAAGCTCTCTGGTTATCTTTGAGTGTTCTTCTGATGATCCTTAAAATATTCTTGTTAGTACTTTTAGCTAACCCATTACCTTGTGGGTAATAGTTAGATGAAGAACTTAGATAAATTCCATGATTAATAGCCCAATCTGTTACCTTTGCACTAAGAAATGATAAAGCATTATCTGATATGATAGTTGCTGGAACACCAAATCTATAAACTATACCTTCACAAAAGGATAGTAACGAAGTTTCATTAGCATCCTTCAAGGCTATTGCTTCAGTCTAGCATGTAAAGTAATTTGTAGCTTTCAAAATCCACGTGTGTCCTTGTGAAAAAGGTGGGTTTATCATGCCAATAAAATCAAGGCC
This sequence comes from Taxus chinensis, assembly GCA_019776745.2. Classification (NCBI taxonomy): domain Eukaryota; kingdom Viridiplantae; phylum Streptophyta; class Pinopsida; order Cupressales; family Taxaceae; genus Taxus; species Taxus chinensis. The sequence continues at coordinate 156,464,027 of CM034155.1, read as the reverse complement.
CCACTGCATAAAAGGTTGATCAATTGAAATAGGTTGTAAAGGCAGAGAAGCCAAACGTTCTTTTCCAACAAAGAAAGCACATTTCTTACACTTCCTAATCCATTCGAAACAATCCTTAAATATACTGGGCCAATAGTAACCAACTTTCATAATTTTTAAGGTTGTGGTACGTGCTAAGAAATGACCTCCTATAGGTCCTTCATGGAATTCTGATAATAATTGTTGAATTTTGTCATAGTCAACACATCGCAGCAAGATTCCATTTATATCCCTTTTCAATAATACACAATCAATGAAAACATAGGGTACAACTTGTAATCTTAAATACCTTCTTTTATTCTTATCCATACCTTCCAGATAGATGCCATGCTATAGATAGTTAACTAAATAAGTCATCCATCTTGATTCCTAGACTTCTTGAGAAAGTTCAGGTTGCTGATTTTCTGGCTGAACCATAATGTCTGATTGCTGATACGTAATTTCAGCATGTTGTTTTGAATCTTTAGGTTCTACAGTTTGTATTTTTCCATATCAGCAATTAGATGTTCACACAAGCCTTTTCCTCGAACTGTCTTCACAACGCGAATATCAACATCATATTCCATGACCTTCATTATCCAGCCTGCTCTTTTCTCATTCAATTCTTTATTTAACAAGAAGGCTTTCACACTTGGATGAGAAACAAGAACATGAATCTTGTTGTTTGAAGCATGTACTTACAATTCTTTAGCCCTCTGATTACTGAAAGTACTTTTTTTTTAGAAATGTGTACCTTGTTTCATAATCATGCAAGCTCTGTCCAAAGAAAGCAATTGGTTGTTCAACATTTTCATCATTAACCTGAGTTAATATGGTTGAGATTGTTTCAGCTCCTGCAAGTGCATACATTGTAAAATCTTTATCGAAAATTTGGATTTGCAAGAGTAGGAGCTTGAGAGATGGCTACTTTGATTTCTTCAAATCCTTCTCTCCCTTCGTTGGTCTAAGATAAAGTCTTCTCTTTCTTTAACATAGTTGTCAATGGTCTTACCAATGCTGTAAAATCTGGAAAAAATCTTCTAACAAAGTTGATTTTTCCATGAAAAATTTGTAATGCCTTCTTATGATGAGGCAATGATAGATGTGATATGGCTTCAATTCTGAAAGGATAAATTTCTAAACCTTGCTTAGAAACAATATGACCAAGTAGTTTACCTTGATGTACTGAAAAGATAGACTTTAGTAGATTCAAAGATATCCCAAATTGTCTACATAACTGAAAAGTCGACCTCAGGTATATTAGATGTTCTTCAGATTTTTTTGAGAATACAGTAACATCATCTAAATAAATAAGGATGCATTTATTTAACAAACTTGTGAAAATCCATGTCCATTGCACATTGAAATGTTGCACCAACATTTGAAAGGCCAAAAGGCATTCTTTTGTAAGCATAAGTACCCCACTAGTGATGAAAGTTGTTATGTACCTATCCTCTTCTAAGACTAAAATATGAATGTATCACCTATAGCCATCTAGAAGAGATAATCTATCTGAACAAGAAACTGTTCTCAAAATCTGATCCATATTTGGAAGTGGGTAGTGATCTTTTAATGAAGCTTTATTAAGATCTCTAAAATCCACACATAATCTGATTTCTCCATTTTTCTTCCTAACAGGAACAAGATTGGCTACCCAACTTGAATGCTTAACTGGAAAGATAATACCTGATTCAATCAACTTAGATAACTCTTTCCTCATTAGAGGTTCTATTTTGGGATTTACAGGCCTCTGTTTTTTCCTAACTAGCTTAGAATTTGGTTGCAATTCAATAGTATATTGTGCTAAACAGGGATCAAATCCTTTTAGGTCTTGTTATTTCTAAGCGAAAACATATTTAAATTCTTTGCAAAGATTAATAAAATTGAAAAATGGTATTAGATCAATGAAAATGCATCCTTGAAATCCAAAAGGTTCCATGTAGAAGCCACAAGTGTGGGTGAGCATATAAAGTTCACCTATCGAGATGGATTTTGCTCTTCAAGAGCTCAGTTTTTCCTAAATCAACACAACATAAAAAAATATTCTTCATACCAACTTGAAATGTTTCCCATGGGACCATAAGGACCTCCTCCATACATGAAAACTCTCATCTATGCTCAAATACAATC
>CM034155.1:156281905-156461379 GCA_019776745.2 Taxus chinensis | reverse complement strand
GCGAACGTACCCCAGGGGGTAGTGAATGCAGTTTTATGTTGATCTTCTCTAGCCACCTCAATCTGATTATAGCCAGAGAAACCATCTAGCATAGATAGCATTTCCGATCCAGTTACTACCTGCAGAATATGGTCCATGACTGGTAGTGGGTAGTTATTCTTCAAGGACGCCTGATTAAGATTACGGAAATCCATGCAAATCCTAATTTCTCCATTTTTCTTGCGAACCGGTACAATATTAGCTATCCAGGTCGAATGTCAAATAGGAAAAACTATTCGTGCATCTAGCATCTTTTGAACTTCATGAAATATTGTCCCTGCAATCTTGGGATTATATTGTCTTTGCTTCTACCTGAATGGAACTGCGCCAGGATTCAAGGGTATGGCATGCTCCATTTCCCTGGGTTGGAAAGACTTCAAGTCTTCGTATGAATATGCCAAGATGTCAGAGTATTTGGTAAGGAGATTTATGAATTTCCTGCGCTCCTCAGGCGAGCAACATTTACCAATATTGATCAGGCAAGGTTTATCCTTGGTGCCGATATTAATTTACTCATAGTCAGCAGAATTTACTAGCCCCACCTGCTCTTTCTCTTTAATAAACCTGTCATGTTTGTCAAAAATTTCTTCGAGTGAAACCAATCCTTTGGGAATTTTATTTCCTTTGAGTTGAATGATGCCATCACCAGGATCTTCGTTCTCAACTCCTTCCTGAATGGGTGAGGTAGTTGATTCGCGAAATGCCGAATCACTTCCTTCAAAGTACAACTGTTCAAAAATTTTCTCTCTTTTCTAAGAAGGCAATAATTTGTTGATCATCATTAAATACTTGCCAATTTTCTACATTGTCAGGAACATTTAGCCTAAAAACCATTTCAATGGTGTATTTGTCTTGATCAAATTCTGAATGAGGAATCATTAATGATGCTGAGACTGCTAGAGAATCTGCTTTGTCATTCTTTTCACGAGGGACACATTTAATGGAAAAAGCGTCAAAAACTTCTATGGCATCCCAAACTTTATTTCTGTAGTGTCTCAGACGATCGTTCTTTACCTGGAACTGATTTCTTACTTGTTTCACGATCAATTCTGCATCTCCAAAGAATTCTAGATTTTTGATCCCTTTCTCTTCTGTAACTTGGAGGCCAAGGATTAATGCCTCATACTCTACAATGTTATTAGTATTTGAAAATTTGAGTTTATAGGAAAAAGGAAATATTTTACCATTTGGAGATATGAGCACCACTCCTACACCAGATCCCGTTGAGCAACAACTTCCATCAAACTCAAGAGTCCAGATCTCATTGGAATTTTGGCAAGTGATCTCAGGGGTATGAACTTCTGTAGTCATCATATAATTACCCATACTTGAGCCTTGGAAAAGGATCTGTGCGCGAGGATCTTCAGTTTTAGTTACTGTGAACTTTTCCTGAGCTTCCGGCATAAGTTTCTTCATTTCTCCATTGATAGGAATCATGGCATGAGACCAGTCCATTTGAATCTCACCACTCAAATCCCTACAAAATTTCCTGCTTAACAACATTCCATACGAGGAGGGGATATCAGCAACTAAAATAGTTACCTTAACTCACTTTTGAGGGAATTGGGCTAAAACCATTTGGGCGTCCTTAATCTGCCCGATCAGAGGAACTTGCTTGGTTTCCATAGAGTAACATGATCCGAATGTTCTCGTACAAGTCAAACCAAGAGCATGTGCTACTTTTGCTGGCATCACATTGTCCGAGGCTCCAGAGTCTATAATGTAATTACTTAACTTGCATCCGTTGATCAGAAAAGACACAAAGAAAGGTTCGATCTTTTCATTTGAAAGTGTAGTGGCCGCCACAATATTTTGAGTTTTGCCATCTTTGGGAGTTTTTAGAATTCCTTTAGAGGAATGAACAGTAGAGTCGCCTTTGATAAACTGGACCAACTTCTTGAGCTGATCCTTGTTGGACTTCAAGTACTCTGCCTGTGACATGGAAATTTTTGTTTTATTGATATGATCGATGATATCAAATTTAGGCAAAGTAATTGCACTTGAAGTCTCAGATATGAGTTCTTTCGAACTTGATGATGGCACACTTTTGACCTTGGTCTCGGGCTTGGTTGATACGGATGTGGAAGAAGAAGTTTTCTTCGTAATTGGGTTTACTAACTGATTGATCTGACAAAGGATCTCCTTTCTTTAAGATAGTCTTGACCTTTGAAACCTCAGTTTCTCTAGACTCTTTAGGAGCCTCCTTTATCTTAGATCCTTTTAGAGTTTCCTTGGAAACCTCTCTATCTCCTGCCTTGGTGGTATCTTGGTCCTTTTTCTGAGAGCGTGTGAAGACATCGAAGGATTGACTATTCATATCTTCTATAATTTCTTCATATTCGTCTTCTTCATCGGAACGGTACTCAAAGAAATGATTATTGCTTTCTTCCTCAGGATCTTCAACTGTAGGTTCAGATGCCTCAGAATCGGGCTCTTCCTCATCAACCTCGACGACCTCAATCTCATCATCGCTTTCTTCAATGACATCAAATTTGGAATTAGTTGCGGGAGATGCTTCAATAGCAAGCCTCGTTGGAGCACCTGCAATCCTGGATTTGTTGGGAACGTATCCTTTTCGTGGGATATCTTTATAAGGAGCAGGTTTACTACTTTTAGCAACTTGCTTCATCAAATCTAGCATATCATTAGCCAACTTAGTGAGTATAGTTTCTGAAATGTTGGGAGTTTCTTGACTCTTTCCTTTGAGGGAATTTTTCTTGAATTTTCCTGCCATGATTAAGTCATCTTCGATTTCTATGGCTAAAGATTGAGCAAGTTCCAAAGTAGCCACCCTGGCCCTTCTTAGCGTATAGCACACTTCTGGTTGTTGTGCGTTAATAAAGAAACATTTTTGTCCATCAAGGTTGGGACGAATCCCGGTGGGAACTTTGTTTACCATCTTGTTGAATTTGGCCACGAAATTCCTCATGGGTTCTGTAGGCTCTTTCTTTGCTTGAGATAGTTGGGCAAGAAGAGCATGTTCATCTTCCGCTGTTTTGAATCGATTTTCAAACTTGGTTTTCATATCATCCCAACTTGTAATACATCCATTGGGTAGATGATGAAACCAATCTGCAGCAATATCATGCAATGTCTCGATGAAGAGACAAATATCAACATCTTCATATTCTACTGACAAAACAGCACATGCAGCGAAGAAGGCAGAAATATGATCCTCTGGTGACGTCTTCCCATCTCCGTCGAACTTGGGAAGAATCTTTCTTGATCCTCGTGGGAGTTCATGTCAAGTAGGTAAGGCCAATGGGCCTATGGCATTTCCCCATGGTACATTGGCTGCCATTGGAGGAAAGGTGGTATGCGTAGGTAAAACAATGTGAGCAAGGACAAGTGCTTGAATGGTAGTGATTCCTTCCTTGCTTGCTCTTTCAGGACTTGATGTAAGGCTCGCAGATCTACGAGGTTTGTTCTTCTTGGGAGGAGATAACTTGAAACCAAATTTTCCTTGAAAGTCAAAAGTAGGGTCAGATCTACCTTTAGCTTTTTCTCCTCGCGTAAACCTCTTTCCTTCCAGTTTGGAATATTTATGGTGAAGAGATCACTGGCATGTTTCGACCAGCTCTATCCTTTTCTCTTTGCTCTCTTTCTTGAGCTATTTGCGCCTGAATAAATCTAACAAATCTCACGGCTTTCTCTTCTTCGTTATCTAGTACTGATGCGGTGAGATGAAAATGATTGTTACTCATGCGCTTTTCCCAAATAGCTTTCCTCAAATCTAATGATATGTCTTCTTGAGTATCTGCAAAAACAAGATTTGGTTGCAAGATAGGTGGGTTACCTGTAATGGTCATACAACTTATTACCTGGGTGGAAGAGGACCACGTTGGTGAACAACTATCAACACGTGCCCAAGAGGTCTTCTGGCCATGAGTGCAGGTGCTCTTCTTCTAAGGTCTTCGATGTAGATTTCTCTGTCAATGGCTCTATCAACAGCCACAAATTACTGCAAGCTTTCATGGTTTTCCCAAGCTACTATTCAAAGGTTGGTAGCAATGTCTCCTTGGAAATCTTCGTCGGGCACAAGGTTCGGTTGAAGAACTAGAGCTTGTGCAGAGGGGATAGTCATAAAGATTTAACCAAGCACTGGTTAACGATTTCTGAATCCCCAGCGGAGTCACCAAAAACTGTTAGCATATGGATTTGCACGCATGCAAATGACATGCAACAGTGTGGGAACGAAGTCCCTCCTCAATGAAGGTGAGGCTGCCTTTATTGAAAACCAAAACTGTATTTACATCTGTACATTCAAAATTGTATGTGGGGGGGGTTTGGAACATCAATGGAAGAAAAGTGAATGAAGGAGATAGAATGAAATGAAAGAAAGGAATGGAATGGAATGGACTGAAAGAACATGCAAGAGTTAGGTAAAAACAGAGCCTAATATTTCATGAAGAGAAAAGATGAATAACCAACACAAATAAAACGGAGTTTGAGTTAGCCAAACAAGAACATGCAAAAGGGAACACACATGAGCAAGTAGATAGTCAGAGCTTGATCACTGTGAACTAGAACAATTGATTACTAATGTTGATGATAAGATCAAAGATAATATTTGCATGCAAGATTCAAACACCTAACATCTAATGAACATAAGAACACCAAATGTTACAAGAGACAATGAATGAGACACAAAGTTCTTATTCTATTAACTCCAAAATGTTTTTCACAAAGAACACAAAGTATCTTCTTCTCCTCTCTCAAAGTCACCTTTACAAATGAGCCCCTGACTTCCTTTTATAACCCAAAAGTTGGTTACAAAGTAGTTAGGGTTTAATATGATCATTAAATAAGGCACTTAAGTGACCTTTGACTTTTTCTAACCAACTTTATTAAATACAACCCAAAAATAGAAATTACTTAAAATATCCAATGTTTCCCAAATAACAACACTTTTAAAAATATACAATAATAACCAGTGCCTTATCCATTGAAACGGGGGTCCGCTTATCTCAAACGTATGAGAAATGGACTCTCCCAATTCGCTAGATATCAAGAAAATCAACTTCCTACACCGCCGGTGAAATTAGGATCTACTGCTTTTGATAATTGAAAGGATCTAAACCTTCCCAAAGTTTCAAACATCTTTTCCTCTTCTGGAGGTTCACTTGGCTGAAGAATAGCCTCACAAAATACCTGTAATTCAAGAATTCTACTTGGCATATCATTAAAATTGACAATTTTAGACTGAGCATTCTCAAACAAGTTCTTCAATTTGATACACCATTCCATGGAAACCGACGAGAAATTTTTGGCAGGAGTGTACATGTCTTTGAAAAATCGTGAAAATTGTTGTTCCACCTGCTCCGATGAACACCTTTGATTATGCTCATTTACTAGGTTGCAAGGAATCTCAGCTATGAAATCCTGGATCGAGGAAAGTGAAGCGAAAACTTCATTGCACATGTTGTCATAATGGACCATAGAATCCACAAGAAGCGTCTTTCTCGATTTGAGATGTAGACACCAGAGGAAATGTGTCCCTCGATGTTCAAATTTGAGAATCCCTTCAATAGCCAACACTGAAGATTCCATACTTGTCATCTCCTGTAGACTGGGCAATATCTCATCCAAATTTGATATCGTAGAAACAAAAGTTTCTTTGAAAGAAAGAATTGGATCTAGATATACACTGATATCTTCATGAAGCTTAACTGCAGTCTTGATCGCTCCCTGGCCCAAAACGAGAATCTCCGAAAGCCAAGTTTTAGTGACATGGCCCAACATGTTTATTTCCTTTGACAAATTAAGAGTCTCTTCATCTGGGGCAGCCACCGCATCAAGTACTGGGAAGGTGGATGATATGGGATTTATCAAATGCTGAACATACTCCACCAATTGACTCTTTTTAGCCTTGAGCCGAGAATTTTGGGACTTGTATTTCTCCAATATTTTTAGCACGATATTAATTGAATCTCGAGCCATCGCCATGTCACTTTCTAATGTGGATCTCCCAAGTCCTAGTCTGGAAACTTCATAGTTAGCTGGCGTCATAGCATTACACTCTTTATCCACTCGTGAAATGGCAAGGTCTACAAACTTGTTTCCATCATTATCCACCATTATTTGAGAAAGTACCTTGGGCTTCTTAGGAATGGCATCATTCGACAGTTTGAAAAGGGCATCAAAATCAATGTCGATTGGCTTGACAACTCTCTTCCTTTTCTTCACTTCAAAATCAACCCAAGAAGGAGTTTCATTTATTATCTCGGCATATAGAATCCTGGAGCTTGAATCAATATCCTCATCATCCTTGACATCATGAGATCCTTCTTGAATCCTATCAACGGCCTCAGGTTGAGGAGACACAACCTCAATGTCCAATTCCTGATCATTCGGGAGATTTTGGGAAATCTCTTCATGAACTACGTGCTCTGAAGTATTTGATATTTGAATTACTTGCACTTGAGTGGGTATTTGTTCGAAGCATGACTGAGGATCATTTGCTACCAGCGTATGAGTGCTATTAATGATGTGAGTGGAAGAATCTCTACTTGAGGTAGAAAATCCAGACACACGCTCCTTTCCTTCTTCAGGGTTTGGATCTCTGGATCTCTCTCTTCGTGACACGTTGCTCGGCGAAGTGGATTTCGGCAACCATTCTTTTCTTGTATGTCATGTATGATCGGATGGTAACGAAGTTGATCGAGAAGAAACCTTGGTCGAATGAAGGTGTCCTGATATAGGCAATTTTTGTGATTCTGAAACGGGATTCGTGAATTCATTGAAATTTGGCAAGTTCCCTATCATACCAAGATATGCTTCTTTTGATAATTGGTTGGTTCTTGCCATCGAGAGAAAATTCATCTCTTTTGGTCCAGTCGATTCGAGGCAACGGTGTGAAGGCAATGACATCGTACGAGGGATCAACGACATCTTCATCATCGGTTATGTATGAATCGGGAGGACTCCAGATGTGGAAGGCCTTGATCTGAGCAAGTGTTAGGCGAGAGTACTCCCGTCTCCTTACCTCATGTTCATCCGAGTAAGCGGCCCAAAAATCCTCCATGGTAGGGTTATGTTGATACTTTTCTCCCATAATTGTCTGCATATAACCATTGATATCGAACTGGGCTCTCTTCACATATGGATGGATGGTTATGAGAGAAAACTCCTTTTCCATTAGTTGTGCACTGAATAAGTTTGGGCATTGGTATTCCCCGATTTGGATTGGGAAATGAATTCCTGGGTGGTGCTTGTCACTAAGCAAGCAGTGAACTTGGAACAATTGTCGCACCAACTCCATTAATGCCCACCTATCACTGACGTACTTGGGAAGTTTCCACGGGGTCCTAGCAAAGCCACTCACGTGGATGTAGGAAAAAGATGAAAATTGTATAAACCAGGTTCCCCATTGAGAAATGACACTCATGGCTTCTTTGGAAAACCTTTCCTCGGTATTTCGATTCAAGTTCCGAATTACGCAGAAGGTGAATGCATCGTTGAATCTTCTAAAATGGTGAGAAATATTTTTGAAGCTGAGCTGAGGGTAATAGTGAAAAACGTTGTTTGATGACCCCAGGATTCCTCTCGTTTCAAGTCCCGAAAATAGCTTTCTTCGTGCTACTGCATATGCCAGATATGATGTCATGTAGAAGCATCCAGTCATTTTGACTTCTATCAATTGCTTGTGAATGGTGTTGCTGATGATGGTGGCCCAGTCCACAAACTCCTTCTTGGCTAGGATGATACAGATAAACTGGTACATCCATGGGTGGAAGACCCTTGCAGAAGGTAAACCAAAAACTCGACTTAGGAGAGTGATCATGTCTCCAATCTCTTCCACGAACTCAACACGGTACAGTTCTTTGGGGAGCCTATCAATCCGAGGTCTCTTGGTTACCATCCAATTGTTGTTAACCATTTTGCTCCATCTTAGGGGTTCTTCATCCCAGAAATCTTGCACAGACTGGCGAGTGATATCTGCATTCTCAGGAAAATCAGGTATCCCGAGCAACTCCTCAATGTGTTCAGTTGTGATTAAGAGGAAAGGTTCACGGTTGTCTTTATAAATTCCTCGTCTCTCAGGATCGTAATGCTCTGCACAAGTAATCACCAATTCCAGACACTGCACCGAGACAGGGAATGTTGTTGCTTGAGGTAGGCCAATGTGGTAAAGCCTATAAGAGAAAATGGTTTTACCTTCAGTTTTCACTCGCTTGCAAAACTGTTGCACATTGATGTGACCCAGATTTGTATCGGTGATGTTGTCATACGCCGACTTAATGGAGCTAGGAGGAATAATTCCTTCGAATTCATATTTCAGGGCATATTTATTAGATCTTTCCACTGGCTTCCTCGATCTCCCTGCAGATTTGGATCTTTCGGCCATTATCAATTTAATCAAAAGGTGACTCAGGCACGCCAAACAATGCAAACGGGGCTAGGTCTCAGTCTCCAACACCCCGTCGATGTAAGAAAAATATTCCCGTTATATATTATTATTATTATTATTTTAAAAAATGATAATAATAATTGTCTCGAATTACAACTTTTAGTATGTCAAATAAACAAATCGAGACCAAGCTCGAATTCTAATTTTGACAATAACAATTAAAATATCCTGATCTTAATATTTACGTGAATGGAGTTTCCTTTCTTCGGCGTTTCTTCTGGCTTTAGGCAAATAAAACAAATTTATTGTTGTCTTCCTTAGCTGGGCGTCTCCTCCAAAAGAATGCGTGGTTTTCTTGTATTGTGTGGGATTTGGCTTGATGTATTTTACCTCCGACTGTGCGGAACTAAAACTTTGGACCAGCGTGGGAAAGAATTCTTTCTTTTGTCTTCTTCTGGACTGTATTTTTTTATATCACCCAACACGCAGCTTGTTATGTATAAGAATTTTTGCTATTCGTGACCTTCATTTGTTGCAGCCTTTAGCAATTAAGCTGTAAGCTTTATCAGGGCCCCAGATTCATCCATATGCAATATTATGCATCCTTTCTGAAGGCCGATGAAAATGCAGAATATAACAAGTTACAAAAACAATTCATTTATTTTAAAAATATACTTGCCCACAGTTCAGTTGGGTTGCATTTTTTTTTATGTTAAAACTACAGGCAAACCTTATAATAATGCAAATAGTAAAAAAAGTATTGGCGCAGGATCAATCAATGAAATCCTCGAGAGTATGGGTCGCGCACTGTCACGTATGCTTCTTGCGCACGTTTCTGTATGCTCCCAGACCCACGCACTGTGCTGTATGCTTCCTAAACCTCGCGCCTACTCACGAATGCTTGTCTACGCACTGTTATGTATGCTCCCAGACCCACGTACTGTGTTGTATGCTTCCTAAACTTCGCCCCAACTCACGAATGCTTGACTACGCTCTGTTAAATGCTGCAACAGATGTATAGTAGGTGCGTATGTTTTGTTTGCTAGCGTGGCCTGCATGGAAGACTGTTCTATTTTCTTTCCTTTCCCTCAGTGTGTGGATAGTGGTTTGGGCTGTGTGGGAATGAATTCTTTCTTTGCTTCTCCCAATGCACAGGTATTTGATTTGTCCTCTGGAAACTGTTCTTTATCCAAAAACTTGTTCTATTCTTTAAAAAACTGTTTCTTGGCCAGTGCGTGACTTTATTTGCATAATGCCAAACAAAAAATTATGTCTTTCTGAAGAAAAAGAAGCTTCTGACTTTTTCCACTGGGTTTGATGGGGGAAGTTATGAGGATTAATTCAACTTCCTCACATCTCGGGTAGTGGCTTAAGTGCCAGGGGAAATGGGAAAAGTAACGGGCAATTGCCAACGGGAATGGAAAAATGGGTTGGCAATCCCCGTCTAATTTCCCCATGTGGGAAATTGGGGAATTTTATGCCCGTTTTCCAATCCATGATTTGGCAATTGGCAGAGGAAAACCCACGTGCGGGAAATTTGAAAGAAATTGCCAGGAAAGTGGAAATCCGGGTTTGGGATGCCAACCCGGCAGTTGGAAACAAAAGCTAACTTCCCCAGAACTAAAACTTGTCAGATGAACCTTCATTTATATTTATTTAATTAAATACTCCTTAAGTGATTAATTTAATCAAATAAGGATCAATTAATTAATTAAATATTAATTAATTATTGTAATGCGTTTTATAGCTTGGCGGGAAGAGTTCTTGCCCGAAAATCACGAAACGAAAACCGAAATGATCACAAAAATAAGACGATCGCAAGGAGTCCAATGAACCACGCAAAGTAATACTTTTCAAAATTTTCTAATTTTTAATTATTTAATTGTTTTTTGACAATTTTGCGCAGTAAAAATTGGCTGATAACAGTTAATAGGTTGATGATGATGATAACACTGATGATGATGCATGCATGGTGGACTACTCTACATGCTCACAACAAGGATCAACTTCAACTTAAGTAATAAGTGAAAGAACTACTGTAATTTTTTGGGATTGCATTCACCGGGTACCTCTTCTTCTCCCTCTCATACTTTAGAAATAGATATGGTACAAGATTTTGAATTTCCTAATAATGATTTTGAGTACCTAAGATCTCTAATGATTAAGAAGTATGATGAAGGAATCCCATCAGAAGAGGATAGACAACTATTAATGAATGTTGTTTTTGCCCAAAAAAAGAGTATAACACAAGAAGTAAAGCTGTCAAAGGGGCAGGGCCTCAAGCCAAACCAAAAACCCCAGTTCTCACCAATATCTCAAAATAAACTCCAAAGAAAGATGCATCTGGAAAAGGCCTTGTTGTCTCAAGTAGAACTGGTGTTCCCACCCATGCCCAAAATGTGAAAAATCTTGTGCCATCTGATGAGTTTGTCAATCTTTCTCCAAATGTTGCTTTTCCCAAATACATTCCTTATGACATTTCCCAAGTCTTGAGTGAGATCAAGATTTTTGTCCTAATTGTTGAACTGCTTAGGATTCCTGAGCACAAGAAGAGGGCCTTTGAGTATTTGGGATTGGAAGAAGATAGGAGTACCCAAGGTAGAAATATAAATAATGTAAACACTCCTCCTCCAACCATTGCAGACCTAGAAAAACCACCAGCATTGGAGGAGATAGGTGAACCACCTGAAGTTTACTTGGGAACATCTTTGGTTGAGTCTCAATTAAATGTTGATCCATTTTTTACAATGCTGATTATTAAGGACAGACTGCTGCACAATTGTATGTTTGATTCTGGAGCATCATGCAATGTTATGCCTCTAGAGGTCATGAATGAATTGAACATTAAAGTGACAACAGCTTATGGCAAGTGTACTGCAATGGATTCTAGAGAGGTTCCAGTTGTAGGATGTGTAAAAGGTTTGGTGGTACAACTTGCAGCTTATCCAGGTAAGAACTTGAAACTTGATGTTGTTATTGTTGATTGCCTTGCCAAATGGGGCATGTTGTTATCAAGAAAGTGGGCTGCAAGTGTTGGTGGAAGTGTTCAGATGGATATGTCTTTTTCCACCATTCCAATTGAAGGTAGCCTTGTAAAGTTGTATGGAGAGAAGAAGATGTTGCACCTCATTGAAGATCCCAATAATGCTTCTTATGAAGTGTTGTATGTTGATGTAGATGCTGATAACTTTGTTGGATTTGCTTGATGGAAAAGAGCACAAGATTGATCAATGTAAATGTCTTGAACAAGTAGGTTTTCCTTGGACCTTGTTATTCGATGGAGCTTGTTCCAAGTTTGGAAATGGTGCTGGTATTGTTCTGATTTCTCTAGGCTAGGAAGAGTTTTTTTTTTCTTTCAAACTCAACTTTGAATGCACTAACAACATTTTGAATATGAAACATTGTTATTGGGTTTGAGAATTGCATGGAAATATGGTGTAAAGGATATCATTGTCAAAGGAGATTCAGAACTGATTGTCAAGTAAATTAGAAAACTGTATGCTACTAAAAATCAGAGAATGAAACAATACAAGCATGCAGTCTGGGATTTGATTGAAATGTTTGACTCATTTAATATTGTGCACCATGATAGAAAGTTTAATGTTGTTGCAGACAAGTTAGCAGTGCTAGGATCTAGATTTGGAAATTGTACAGTATCTCCATTTTGTGAGTATGATGTTGAAATACTAACAAGGCCATCTGTCCCTAACAACATTAAAAATTGGCAAGTGTTTGATGATGATGCCTAGGTGAAATGGTTTTTATAGAACCAAGGTGAGTTTTCTAACCAAAATATAGATTGGGAACCAATGATGTGTGTTGCTGAAGGAAAGGAAACTTTATTTGGAAAAGAAATCATCCAGCTTGAAGACAAACATGATTCCCAGAGGTTTGGTGGCACTTGAATCAAAATTTGATAATGTTGATTGCATTATTAAAAGAAGTATGTCAGTTTCAAGAGATGTGGAAGAGCACGACCTGGGCACAAAGGAAAAACCACGTAAAATCTGGTTAGGAAGCAATCTGAGCAAGGAAGAGAAGCAGTCCTATGTTCAATTGTTGAAGAAATATCAAGACTACCTAGCTTGGTCTTACTCTGAGTTGAAGGCATACAGGGAAGATTTGTTCCAACATGAAATTCCTCTTGAATCTAATGCCAAGACTTTCAGGAAAAAATAGAGGCCGATCAATCCACTCCTTTCTTTGAAGATGCAAGAAGAATTGAAGAAGTTGAGGGATGGAGGGATCATTCAGCCCACAAGGTACTCATCTTGGGTTGCAAATTTAGTACCTGTCAGAAAAAATAATGGTGATATAAGGTTGTGCGTAGACTTTAGGAACTTGAATAAAGCATCATTGAAAGATAATTACCCTCTTCCAAACATGGAGAATATGCTACAATTGGTAACTAGTTCTGAATTGTTATCCACTTTGGATGGTTTCTCTGGCTATAATCAAGTTGTTGTGAAGGAGTCAGAAAGAATAAAGACTACCTTTACCACTCCTTGGGGAACTTATGTCTATGTCAGGATGCCTTTTGGCTTAATGAATGCTGGAGAAACTTTCCAAAGAGCAATGGATGTAGCATTTGCTAGTTATATTAATGATTTCATTGTTGTTTATCAAGATGATGTAACTGTGTTTTCCAGAAAAATAAATGATCACTTGCAACACTTGGAGAGAATGTTGTTAAGGTGTAGAGAGTATGGCATATCATTGAATCCCAAGAAGTGCCATTTTGGAGTGCAAAAGGAAAAGCTTCTTGGTCACATTGTATCAAAGGAAGGGGTCATGATTGATCCCAAGAGAGTGGAAGCCATCAACAAGGTTCCAATTCCAAGAACTAAGAAGGGAGTTCAATCCTTCTTTGGAAAATAAACTTTATCAAAAAATTTGTGTCTAACTTTGTTGAGCTGACCATCCCCATTACTAGCATGTTGAAGAAAGACCAAGTAATCAAATGGGAAGAAGCTTCCATTCAAGCTTTCAATGGGATCAAAGAAGCATTAAAGCATGCCCCTATTTTGGCAGCTCCAAATTACAAGAAGCCTTTTCAAATGTTTTCTTTTGCTTCAGAAAACACCATTGCATCTGTCTTGTTGTAGAAGGATGATGAAGGGGCTGAGAGACCAATTGCCTTTTTCAGTAAGGCATTGCAAGGAGCTGAGTTGAAGTACACCATCATGGAGAAGCAAGCATTTTCCTTGGTGAAAGAAACAAAGGTTTTCAGACCTTACATCTTGAGCTCTAAAGTTGTTGCTTATGTTCCCCACACCATGGTGAAAGATATCTTATTAGAGATGGAGGTCTCAAGAAAAAGATGCAGATGGGTAAACAAGTTACAGGAATATGACATGGATATCCAAACCACAAAATTGATAAGAGGTTTGGGCCTAGCTAAGCTTATGGCTGAGAGAAACTTGCAAACTATTGAGGTGAATGAAGTAGAAGGAGAAAGGGTGGATGTCCTTGAAAATTTGGTAAGCTCTAAATGGTACAAAGATATAATATTTTATCTCAGACATCTATGCTTCCCTGAACATTTGAGTAAAAATCAGAAAAGAGCTCTTAAGTTAGCCTCTCAAAAATATGTCATTACTGATTTTGGGTTAGCTTGGAAGAACCTAGAGGGAGTGCTCTTAAGATGCATTGCTGAGGATGAAGCCCCAAAGGTAATTGCTGATCTCCATGGAGGAGTTTGTGGGGGACATTTTGCTGGAAGAGTTACAACACATAAAATCTTGAGGGCTGGTTATTGGTGGCCAACTCTCTTCAAAGATACAACTCTATTGGTTAGGAAATGTGAAAGTTTCCAGTGTTTTTCTGGAAGAATGAAAGCTTCAGGCTCCCTTCCTTTGCAGCCTGTGTCAATTGAAGCCCCATTTAAGCAATGGGGAATGGATTTCATTGGTGAAATTTTAGATCCTTCCAGTGCTGGTCATAAATGGATTCTTGTAGCCACTGATTATTTCACTAAGTGGGTGGAAGCAATCCCCACCAAGAAAGAAACACACCAAGTTATCATGGACTTCATGTTGAATCAAATCATATGCAGATTTGGAGTGCCAGTTAAGATTGTTGTTGATAATGCCATGAGTTTCAGAGCCAAACCTTTGGTGGCAATGTGCAAAGAGTATGGAATCAATTTGACATATGCTTCTAACTACAATCCCCAAGGAAATGGACAAGCTGAGTCCAACAATAAAAACTTGTTGAAGATCATTAGAAGAACCTTGGAGCTGAACAAAAAGAAGTGGGGTGAGCAACTGAAGTTTGTTGTTTGGGCTGACAGAATCACTGTCAAAAGAGCTACTGGTAAAAGCCCATTTGAGTTGGTATATGGAACTCAAGCTTTTCTGCCCCTTCATTTGCAATTGTCTTCATTTCAGTTTGTTCAACAAATTGAAGATCAAGAAGTTAGTCCATATGATGCTCAAATCAATCAGATTATTGAGTTAGATGAAGAAAGAAGGGCATCCCATCAGCGGCATGTGAAGTTCAGAGAAAAGTTGAAGAAGTTATTTGACAAGAAGGTGACTCCAAGAGCTTTCAGCATTGGGGATCTTGTGCTATTATGGGATAGCAGGCATGAAGATAAGGGAAAGCATGGTAAATTTGATGCATTATGGATGGGCCCTTATTCAATTGACATTCAAATTGGTGAAAATACCTTCTTCCTAAAAGACTTAGATGGGGAACTGCTTGAATTTCCTGTTAATGGTAGGCATTTGAAACATTTCCTTGATTGATTTCTCAGAATCAAGGTATACTCCATTGTACAGTGTATAGTCTTTTGGTTTCTTTCTGCTTTCATGTTTTTCTATTTTTGTTTGTCCTGGTCCTTGGTGGCCATTTTGTTGGTTTCTCGGTTCATCCTTGGGGGAGTTGGTTATTATTGTTCTACTCTACAAGCTTATTCTTTGACTCCATTGCCCAATGGTTTGTTTTTGGCACTTGGTCTACTATTTGTTCTTGTGGCACTCACAGGGAGTGCCCATCCCTGAGTTCGGAGCTGATGTTGGTGCTCAATTTGATCTCACCCCATTTGTCCTTAAAATTCTTCAATTTGTGGGCTCTGTCGTGTTTTCTATCTCCCCGTATTGATGCATGAAAACTTTGTCCTCCATTTGGTTTCCATGATCAGTCCCTTCCTTGGTCAAGGATCACTTAAAAGTCCAGAATTTGTTTTTTCATTCCTCTATCCATGTGAAAAGATCTGTAACTTGGGTGAAAACTCAGGTTTTTTCCCTTCCTTCCATTTTCCACAGTCACGTTTTGTTGTCCCTATCATTTTTGTCCCAAATATCTATGGAAACGTGATTGGATGTGGCTTGGAAGATCATATTTGGGCCTTATATCATTTCCAAATTCTCTGTCCTTGAAGAAAGATTTATTTCTGGGCTGAAATGGTGATTTTTCTACATTTTACGGTTTGACAGGTGTATTTTTTCCCTGTCAAATTTATATCTCAGCATCTAGTGGAAACGTGGCCCTTTCTGGTTAGATGCAGCTCAACGGGGAACTTTGAAAACTATAAGGCCCACTTCAACTCAAAACCTGTCCACATGGAGGGTCGGCACTCATCTGAAAATTTTTCCTTTTGGTTTGACCTTGGAGTTGCACTGGGGAGACACATGGAGGTTTCCACTGCCTTGCCTAGACTTAGACAATTTTTTCCTGTGGTTAGTGTAGCTTTGGCAGACCATGGACACATAGAGGTCTGACACTCATTTGAGGATCTGCCTCAGGGTCCCACCTTAACAATTGTGACCAGGGAGACATGTGGAGGCTTCCACCGGCTCCGCTCTATACTTAAACTTTTCAAAGCAATTTTCTAAGGCCTGGGACACGTGGAGGGACCACACCTATTTGGGGACCGGCCCCTAAATTTTATTTTGAAGAAGCACCAGGAGGACACTTGGAGGCTTCCGCTCACTCTACCCTTGCTTGGACTTTTCAACGGCCAAGGAAAACTGTCTCGGACCCTAGACACATGGCGCCTTCCACTGATCCTTCAACTTTTTAACAACTCTACCAGACTGAGACACATGGTGAGCCAGCACTTGTTTGGGGTCTCCACTTTTGGAGACCATCTCAAAGTGTGCCATTGAGACACGTGGAGGCTTCCACTGGCTCCTTTTTACTGAGACTTTTTCAAAGGCCAAAAGGCATTTTTCTTGGGCCCAGGGCACGTGGAAGGCCCGTGCTTGTTTGGAAACTTTCCCCTGTACTTCTCCTTTGTAGTTGCACCAAGGAAACACATGGATGGCTATAATATAAAGTAGAGAAGGGGAAGAATCAATGGTTGTTGTGCATTGCACCTATTTTTCTGCCATTTTTTCTCCAAGACTCCTGGAGATGTGAATACACACTATTTTTCATCATTTTTTGATGAAATTCCTTGTCATTTTTGTCTGTAAAGTGCCATTGAATGGATTTAGAACTTAATTTGTGAGTCCAAGGATTGTTAAGGTCAATATTTTGAAGTTGGAATTGCTTGGGCACTTGCAAAAATGTGAATTACCAGAGAAGATGGATGCGGGGCAGAGTTGCAGAGGAAAGAGAGGGAAAAGGATGAAATGATGAAGGTTGCAGGTGCAAAGGATGAAAAAGGTGTTGCCTCGAGAGTGAAAAGGATTACCTATCAGATCCAGTTGTGCAGAGCCTCTGGAGAATGATTAAAATGGGGATTTCTCACATGAAAGAATCAGAATGATTAAAAGGACTACCAAAAAGGTTGTGGCATGGCATCCTAGTCATTAGTTGAGGGTCTGAGAAATGTGATCAGTTCATAATTGGTCCACCTGGCAGCTTTCGGATGTGAATTTGTTAAACATCACTTTCTAAGGAAAATTGGTAACAAGAAAAGGTCCCTCAAATATTCTTCTTTTTGGGGGGAAAATTTGGGATGAGTGAGCGAGTGAAATGTATAAATGCAATGAGAATACTCTTGCAAATGGTTGGGGGTTGAATTCTTAAGAGAAAATTTGAGAGAGCCCGTCTTCCTGAGAGACCAATCCGAGATACCTAGTTAATTTCTTATGTGTTAGATTTTCTATCATGTCAAGTTGGTTGTAGATGTATAGCCATTAACAAGCTCTAAGATTGCTCTGGAAGCTTTCCCCTACTGATGAATCTAATCAATTTTGAGTTAATTTGTGTCAATCTTGGAGCAATTTGTGTCTGCTTTGTTTCAGAATGTCTGCAAGTAGTTTTTCTTATTCCTATTCTAATCTTGTGTTAAAGTCCCTTTGAATTACACAGGATCTCATCCCTATGATAGTTTAGTGGCATTTGCAATTTCATTTCAAGAAGAACCTTCATCCTATGATGAGATAAACAATTTAAAATCACTTTAGTATCATTTGTTGATAAATATTGTCTGTAAGCCTTTGAGTGTATCTTAGGCGTCAAGAACCAGGGGTCTTTGATGTTTTATTGAGTCTTTAGCTCGAGCCTTCATGTTAGATTCTCAAATATTGTGTGAAAACATGTTGATCTGGGCCTCCATTGAAGCACACCTTCTGGTTGAAGGAATATCTTAGCTATTCCGAAGCTTTCTGTCATTTAGCTTTCCAATTGTTGTGAAGTCTCTCAAAGATCTGGTATAATCAACTTTATCCTGCTTAATCTCCCACCAAAATTATTCAAAAACCATGAATCCATCCTAAACTACCCTATTTTCCCATTATATCAACAAAGGAACAAAATCTATTTACTAAAATATGCAAAACAATGAGGATTTCATAATGTCTTCAGTAACCTTAGCCTTGTTTTGAAAGTATCTCCATCTTTGAGAAGTGACAACTCTTGAGAGTTAAATTATGGAGTATTGATCATACTTTCCCAAGAATTTCTTCATAAAGTTTGTGGAAAAGAAGGATATCTCCATCTCCTTCATCAAACAGAGGTTACACTATGGGTCCTCTCACCCTTGTCGAAAAGGCACAACCTAAAGTAGTGAGGATAGGTCAAATCCTCTTGAAGGTGTTATCCATCTCTCCACAAATTTGAGTGACAAAGGGCCAGTTAGATCTCATCCCCAGCTACAAAATGACACACATTATGATCTATCTATCTCTAAGCTCCATGCCAAATCTGTGATGTTGCTCATCTTGAAAAGGAGAAAAAAATTGTATACCAACGGCATCTTCAATTCATCTTCCCCTAACTCATTATCTTGAATGATCATGAATTTGACTAAAACCATCATATTTTTTATTCTTTTCAAGATGTCTAAGAAAATTCCCTCTAAATTTAGAGTGAATCCCTCATACTTATGATCCTAGGTATATTAGGACACAATAAAATATTTCTCAGACAACATATAAAGCTTATAACACCTTCACACTTCAAACCTTGATCTAGACTAGGACTCCATGATACATGTATTTCCTTGTCATATCTAACCCATTCTAGACAGGCCATAACATAGTAGACTATTTATTAATGACATGGGATAAAATAGTACCACGTTGATGTGCACACACACACACACATATTGACACTCATAAAATTGATGCAACATTCAAGACAAGATGATACATTCTATAACCCATGATTAACTCAACTGTTAACACTCACACATCATGATGATACATACCATTTTCATGGATGATACTGATAAATGCAATGCATAAACATACCTTTGAATTCTAAGAGATATTTCAAGTATATACATATACCTTTTATTGTACACACACTTTCAACTCTTGCAAAGACTTGTATATGTAGACCTAGTAACAACACAACTTTATAGATCTTTTGACTTCATACCTTTCATAGCTTGGATGAACAAGATTCAAACATACCAGTACATGACATAACTTCAAACATAGACCAAACACCTTATTTCTTCCTTGACATAGTAGACACCTCTTGGATGACATTTCAAATGATCTCATCTACTAAATCCTCATCTTCTAATTAAAGACTAGATTAAAACATATAGTTTTCTTCATTTACAATTAGGTTTAGAAGTGCTCTATGACTTTAATTAGACCTATACGAGATATTCTTGATATCCTTCTTCTTAATCATGTTAACTTTTGGTTTGTATTCAATATTTTCAAACATTCCTTTTGATTTTAATGACATAGATGAGTAAGATTTGACTTTTTCTTAATCATCTTTCATAGATTTTGTGTTTAGAATGATATTTATTGGATTGGCTTCTTCCTTAGATAAATTAGGCATCCATACTTTATTATCCTCATGCTTCGGATTGATCTTCTTGTTGATAAAATTCCTGCCTTGGCTTTTTGGAGGCTGAGATATACCTTCTACTGAACCTTGAAGATTCACTATGATAGTAATATCTAGCAATATGACCCTGTTTGTGAAAATTGTAGCACACAACACTATTTATATCTCTAGATTGATATGCACTTAGGTTCCAACCACAATAATCTTCCTTGTGACCATATTCATAACGTGAATAACATTAACCATTGAAATCACCTTCATAACTCCATGAGAAATTACTTTTTGAGGGATTCTTCTTGTAATCTCTAGCTTTATGACCAAAACCATGACAAGTATAACAATAACCATTTAAAGAAGATAAATACCTCATTACATTAGGCTTCCTAATAGGGTTAGACTTATTTGAGTCAGCCTTTTTGGTCACTTTCATGTATTCTTAAATACTTGGTATATAATTGTTATCTTCATGCTTCTCCATATGCTCTCCTTTGAACCATATGCTTGTCTTGTCACTACCTACTCTTTGACTCTCCAATATCCCATCTAGAGATTTTGAGCTCTTCTCCAACTTTCCATCTATGTTAAACCTATTGCATGGGGGGTTCATTAGCTAGGAAATATGCTAGCATGTGGGTTCATATTGACGTAATTAAAATTAAATTCAATATACCGGTGGATATGAGGGGGTGAAATGGTGTAATTTATTGATGTTTTGAATCAGGTATTGGGGTAGGTTAGAGAGATGGGCCAAAAAAAGGGAGGTTTAATTTTAATATAAAACTAAAACATTTGAACCCTAATTTTTAAAAGTAAATACCTAAAAATTGAAAAATGAGTGTGGTCATAAATTAAATTATAATATCTTTTTTAATAAAGAAATCTAGATTCTTAACCAAGAAAATAATAAGATGGTAGAAAACTAGGATTTTTTATGCTTTTCAACACAAGTGATATTATTTCACCATCTTAATTATTTGAAGAACCATTGATAAATGATTGAAGATTAACATATATAAGATGATTTGTAATGCATCTTCAATGGCTTCAAAATATATTTCAAGAGGAAATGCATATTAAAAAAAAAATGAGTGAGAAATATAAATATATTTTTGTCTAATATATTAGGGTAGAAATAAAAATGGGGTAAATAAAATTGTAATTGAAAAATGGGTAAGTATGGTACATGGAAAAAATAGGGGGTATTTTCATTCTAATAATATAACATGAGGGGGTATTATCAATTGAATAATTACAGGTAGAAACTAGAATTAATGGTATTCTTTAAACCTCTTTGAACACACGTGCTATACCATACTTTTACTAAGTGAACCCCCCGTGACCTATTGGATGTCTCTTCTAACTCTGTTTCAAGAAACTCAACTCTTCTTCATACCTGATGCAAGATTCTTCTTTGACCTTTAGGGATTTTGTTACACTCTCAACTTCAGATTCCATCTCTTGTATTGCTTGACCATGCTCAACCTATATATAACTAATTTCATCTTGAAATCCATATATTAAGAACACTACAATTTTTTAAAAAAAATCTTCACGGTCACCAATGAAGTCTCAACATTAGATGTTTTACTTTTTGTGCTTCTAGGATCTCCACCAAGATCTTAAAATTTCTTCACAAGGACCTAACTCTTATAGTAATTGTTATAATCATTGTGACTGAAAGGGGGTGAATCAATTATATTAAAAAATTTACTTTATCTACTGTGTCATACATTAATAATACAAAAAATCCATTGAACATACGTAAACCATGTGAGCTATTAATTGTGTGTCAACATTCACAAGTGCATGAAACAAAGAACATAACCCATGAGCACCAAATGTGAGTGGAAAATCCTGAAGGGAAAGAAAACCCACTAAAAACTCTACTAATATTACTCATAACAAATAAATTACAATAATATTACACATCAAGCAATATTTCTTTCATGATGCACCAACCCCTAGTTTTAGTAGGAAACCAATCCTACGAGGATACAACCACCTAAGGTGATAAAGAAATAAATCAACCACCTAAAAATGGATGATGACTGAAGATATTTATCTTCAACAATTGATTGTGATCACACATTAAGCTCCATACACATCAAACCCTCCTCAAACACCTTCTTCAACTTCGCTCAAATTTGGTCCTTCTCTTGTTGATTAGGTATAAATCCCTTTCACACCTGCTCTTAAATATTTCTCATCCTTTACACCTCTTCTCATATTTGTTGTTAACCCCTATCTCTTCTTATTTCACCTCCTATATCTCACTCACATCCCCATTAACTACACAAGTCATAATGAGCTATCATAACATGCTTTATATACATGATTCGTGTCATAAACACCTCTAGTTCTGCCATGAGTAGTAATGTAAGTCATACCAATAAGAAAATACATTTGTTACATAATATAAACTCACTCCAAGAGACCTCAACTGTCGTAAATAGCCCAAACAACACATACATGCACACCTATCCCAAAATAGGCCTAAAACAAGGTATTCTTCACCAACGAATGCATCGTGACATTTAAGGGCATAATCCAAAAATTTCATGGATCCATCATCTTCAAAAAATTTAGGTACAATTTTTTATCATCACTCAAAAGCACAAGAATCCTTGCATTGTTCACCATCATCATGAAACACACCAAGAAGCAAGCTATCCTAACTAGGTCTTCAAGCACCCAAAACTGAGACCTGAAAAAGTGACTTAATTCACATATAAAAACACTTCATCATGTATCATAAAGTATACTAATGGAAATATATCTGAGAATACCTTATCTAACAACTCATTTCATTCATTAAAACACAACACAAGGCCTCCAAAAAGCTCTATCTCTGAAACAGGTCAAAACTACCAATATGGACTCAAGAACAAGTCTTGAGAGAAACATGCTCAACACCATCAAGGCCACTTCAAAGATAAAAACCACCTAGAAAAAAATAAAGTACACTTCTACCAACATGATCTATAAATAAAATGTATATGTCATTTCGAGAAAAACAACCAAGCATACTTGTTACATAACACCTTCTTGATAAGCCAAATAAGGCTATGTAGGCCACAAGGATTTCACCAAGAAACCAACTCTTAATTCCATTCCAAGAGCTCAAACACATCATAAAATATGTCAACAAGTTATTCATGACAAAAAACCACTGCTCTATAATCCAAAACATAAAAACACACCTCAAACCACCATAGCTAATTTTAGCCCTTCTAGGCCAAAAATAGTAAGGAAACTTGGAGGACATGTAACTCAATTTTTCTTTATTTAGGCTACCTAAAAAATTTCATGTCCATCTAACACACCTCATAAATAATATGGAAAACTTTACTTTTCACCATGAAGCTTCCATATCAACCTTGAAACTATAAATCTCTATAAAACTACGGTTTTGCTCTTACTTCCTAAAATAACTAGATCATACAACTGCCACCAAAATGAGCCATGGAGAATCCTATAAAACCCAAATGCTTTAAATTTTCCTTTCCACTTTATTTGGAGACACTATCAATAAAATATTTCATATCACTCTATTGTGAGGGTTTCACTAGGGTTTAAGACCAATCTGACTTCTTAACAATTGTTCATAAAGATGCGATGATCAAAATAACTCATTATTTTTGTGAAATGGTCTTAGATCAATGAAAAATCATCCTTGAAAGACAAAAGATCACAAAAAAACCCACACATGTTGGTGAGCATATAAATTTCATCTATCGAGTTGTATTTTTCTCTTCAAGAGCTTGGTTTTTGCCAAAATCATCACAACATGAAAAATATTCATCATACCAACTGTTAATTTTTCCTATAACACCAAAGGGAAATCATAAAAGAATTATATCTCTCATCCATTGTCAAATACGTCTGAAACTCTTCAACCATTGAGACTTACCTACGTCTAAATGCCTTGTTCTCAAGAAACTTGCTTCAATGGACCTTGAAATGTTATCATACCTAATAATACTAACCTAAAACTACTCCTACATATGCCCTGCCATGTCACAAAACCTTTCCAATGATCATATTAGGATTTCCTCCAAATATCATGCTACTTCACCATTATTCTTCGACTAGGTCTGGTAATAATCCTAGAATGACCTGACTCAACACATACTTCCCATGAAGTGACCATGATGACCTCTTACAGACTCATTAACACCTCTTATACATCACTCTAACCATTTTTGACCTCTTGAAGACTTCATACCACCTTCAAAAACCTATGGAGTGCTCGTACTATCTTGGCCAATCCTAAAACTATACCTAGACACCATGTCATGGCTACAAGATTGGACCCTACCGATCAACCTTCACATTTGGTCTTGATTGACACCTCATTAAGACACCTATGACACATAAAATCCCTTTGCCATCAATTAAATTTGAAATAAATGAAAACACCAAAAGCACAATGGCCAACACCTTATTAATTACAATTCATAATTCATTCTTGCATAAATCTATCCATTCCCTCTTTCTATCTACTGAAATTTTTCTCATCTTTTTTATATAAACACACATATAGCCTCTTTCATCTTCTAAATTCCCTCTCAGATAGATAATCTCACACTTACTACTAGAATCTCAAATTCTGAATTATTACTTTATTATAACCATTATAATGAGTATATAACTCCTGAAATATCTAATACTCACCGCTTCTTGTAGTGACTCTTGACCTTTTTTCCTTTCCTTTATCTTCATTTTTTGATTTCCTACTATTCTATGGATTCTTGTGTTGTTTAATATATCCCCAATGATCCATGGATTTTTAATTATCCCATGATTTTTTCCTTTACTATGGCTTTCATCCCTTTTTTAGAGGTTTTAGTAATCAACTACTTCTATACTTCTCTTCTTTTAAATTTTCAACACTTTAGTGAACAAAATCCTGAAGGAACTGATATCCAATTTTTCCCCTCAAAAGAAATTGGACAAAGATGACCTTGCATGGAGAATATAAGGATTGATTCAACCATGGGAGCTCACATTTTGGGCATGAGCTAAGTGAGGAGAAGTGGAGTGATACTGAGAGTCGACGGGATGCACGTTTGAAGAGATAGTTCATATTCTAAAGAATTCAAATTTCAGACATAGAAACATTCGGGCTCGATGGATCAAAACTTGAAAAATGGAAAGATCAAAATGTCTAAAGACACAGTTTGAAATCTGAAATTTAGACTTTGAACATTTAGCAATTCAGACTTGGCGGAAAAGTCGAGAAATAAAAAGTGTCATGCGGGGAGGAAACTTTAAGTTTCAAACCTGAAGTCTAAAATTTGGAATTCGGGATTTCAAAGATATGTGATGACCAGATGGATGAACAACCCCAAAACCCCCAAAACCCAAACTCCTAAACCCCTGAAACCCGAACTCCCAAACCCCGAAAACCCAAACCCTTGAAACTCGAACTCCTAAAACCCCTGAAACCTAAACTCCTTAACCCCTGAAACCTGAACTCCCGAACCCCTGAAGCCATGAAAACAAAGAGAGCTCAAACATGAAGTCGGAAATTTGGACTTTGGGGTTTTAGCATTTCAAAACATTGAACCCCTAGTGCACACAAATCATAACTTGAATCCCGAAACCCGAAGTCTGAATTTCAAACTTCGAAGTTTCAGCATTTCAGAGGTTTCACAAACTCAGGTAGGTGAACAGTAACAACAACCTCTGAAGTCAAAATTCCTAAAGATCTGAATCCTGAAAGTCTGAATTTTTAGATTTTAGAGGTTGTGATGCAGGGTCAGAGTCCAAAAAGGAAGATCAACCACTTGCATTTATTGCAGTATGGCACTGTCATCTTCAGATGGCCATAACTTTTGATTGGGAGCTCAGATTTACACAAAATAGAAATTTTGGAAAGCTCTCAGTGTCCTCTACATAAATTTGACTTAATTTCTTAATTTAAATAAATTTAAATATTTCAAATGGGTAAATACAGTTCGCCATGTTAGAGGAGTGGTTTCAAATTTATCACCTACTAAAATGATGAGGAATGGGCTTCTTTTCTTCCTCAACAAACAAGGTACAATGGAGTATGGGCTTGGAATACTTGCCCATCACTCCTGTAAGGGAAGTGATTGATTTTACAAGAGATTGGAGTTCATTTTCAGATATTATTGGGTGAAAGCATACAAGTGTGTCCCACTTTGTGGCCATAAATATTTTAAAATCTGACTAGTATATAAATAATTTAAAAATACAATAAAAATTTAAAAAATCAGGTAAATTCTGGATGCCCTACACCTTGGTATTTATAGCCTCTTAAAAATGCATGTTTGGTCATTTTATATAAGTTTGGTCATGTTTTGGTTGTCAGACATAGTTTTCTGAAAGTACAAAAACTACAAAAAAGTGGGACACAGTTATATGCTTTGACCCTATTCCCTCTCTCTCCTCATTTTCTTCCTCTATAAATTGTAAGGGGTGGCATTGTGAAAAAGGTTGGTCCTTTTCTCTCCTCCCATACACCCCATTCTTCTTAGGGCTTCAATCCTTCCTCAAATCTTGTGATGGCTTCATGCCTCTTCCTACTATAGTGTTGTACTGTGTAAACTTCTATGGAGCAATAAAACATATATGTGTTGTATCTTTTCCAGTGTTTTTTTTATTTACATCTTACCTCTCATTGTGTTTGCAGGATCTATGTATATTTCTTGTCTATTGCAAGGTTTGGTGGTTGTGTTTACCATGAAATGGTGAATGTTTGCATTTTGGGTTTGTGTTGCATTTGTCTAACCTCCCCAAGATTAATTCTTTCTCCATTTTACAGGGCTAGGGAAAGTGATCAGCACTCCTTTTTTGGTGTATCATTACTCGGAGCGTAGGTTTCTTTAAGGAAATCCTTCTTTCCCTATCCCCTTGGAAGCATTTGATTAGGATTAGTCAATAGTTTTCCTACATTATGAGTAGTTAGTGGTAGGTATTGTAGGATCACAAACCATCCTTCTCTAGAGATCTATCTTGTTTTGTAATGTCCCACACTTAGAATAGCTCCATGCTATACAATCACGCCGAATGCCCCATTTCAAATCGAGAAATTCGGGGGGTGTTGTGATTTTTCCATAACAGGAACTTAACAACATCATCCTTTGACTTCAAAGCATTTCCTTTTCTTCGAGACAACATGGACGAATAATCTTTTCATATTTGATTTATCTCAAAAACTTCTTCCACTTTGTTTTAGTAGCTTGTTGTGAGTACCATCTTCCCAAAAACTGTTGCCACATGATTTCTTTCTATGCTTCTATGATAATTTCAAGTCATGAACCCACCATGACCTAATATGTCTAACATAATGAATTATTCCTTCATTCGACTCACCTAGTTGGATTTATAACATGGAGGACATTCCACTAATATATTTGTATAAGGAAATACTTCTACAATATCGTATAAGGTTTTGTATCTACTTCACGGTGTGGAAGCAGGTAAATACTTATCATTTAGTGTTGTAATTGTACCTTTAAATGTCTTCCATGTGGACATGTGCTAAATTGTATGGATTCATTCTAATAGATTTGTATAAGGTTTTGTATCTACTTCACGGTGTGGAAGCAGGTAAATACTTAACATTTATTGTTGTAATTTTACCTTTAAATGTCTTCCATGTGGACATGTGCTAAATTGTATGGATTCATGCTAATTTAGCACATGTTCACATGCATAAATAGATTTAGCACATGTGGACTTCCTCTTCATAGATTTGTGCATCTTAGGTGTCGTTCTAGAAAGTGTGAGATAAAAAAATTAAGGTATTTCCTTCTCTTTTATATTAGGATAACATGGTCCACCTCATATTGGTTTTTATATGGATGGATGGATTTTATCATTCTTTCCATTATGTCTTCTAGTACTACACATCTTTGCATCCAAACACTCTTAGACCTTTCCTCCAATATGCTTATGAATTTTTATTTTTGAAGAAGATTGGGATTATTTGGATGCATTGTTCATCCCTCATTTTTTTACTCTTCTAGACCTCATGCTATAGTTGGAGAATTTAATCCTATTTCATTGTACCAAAATGTTCGTTATAAATTCCAAGTAATCTCGCTATGTATTTGAAGAATAAAGGTTGCAAGATAGCCATATTGTGCTATCTTGTGATGTTCTTGGCAGATAATGTTTATCTAGAGAAGTAGGTGGGGTTTTTAGTTAAAAATCTTGAGGAAACATGCCTGAGTATCTTACCTTAGATTTTTCAATTGTAGGCAGTGCAGTTACTTGTGTATCCATCATCTTCACTTATACCTCTATTTCTATTTACTTATTTTATTTTATCTCCTCATCTTTCTTTAGTTTCCCCTCCTTATCCTTATGTTCTTGTTCATTTTCCTTCTTCTCTTTCTCCTTATTCTCTTCCTCCTTATTTTTCCTATCTTCCTCTTTATTCTTAGCTCCCTCTTCTTTTATCTTTTCTACTTGTATTTTCTTATCGTATTCCTCATCTTCTTTCATCTTCTTCTTTTCATTTGCTTATCTATCTCTCTTTTTCTTCCTTCTCCTTTTATTTTCCAACTTGTTCCTATATTTTCTTATTCTTTTGGGCTCCTATCTCATAAGGTTTTTCCTTAATAATTTTTTCTAATTCCACTATTCATGTTTTCTCTCTCGTAGACTTTTATGAAAGTGGCTAAAGTTCTAGCTCATTTTGTTCTCTAATTATTTTCTCTTATACTTGAATTTTTTCCTAATGTTTTGTACTAAGTGGTCATGAAAATGAAGGACCATGTATTCTATGAAGAAAGAAAGACTCTTCATACAATGTAGTAGTGCTTCAACTAATGTTATTTTCTTTTTCCTCTAGCTTAACACCACCTTTTCCAAGACATACCTTGTAGTATTTTTAGGCAGACATAGTAATTTTTTATTTTTCTAAAGATTCAATACCATTAATGAATTCTTGTTTTGTTCCACATTGATCAAAAGATTCTTCTTCTTATTTAGTTTCCACATGTATAGTTATTTTTGTATTGTCTCCCTCCTCTAATGTGGTTTTTTTGCTATATGTTTCGATGTTTTCCTTTGTTTCCCTTTTGTAATATTCCTTAGATCATCACTTTCCTTTTCATCTCCATCTTGTGTTTGAATATCCTTTAATGTGAACTTTTCTACCTTATCTTTCTTGATTTTTTGTGCCATCAATTTATTTTTCCCTTTGTGTTCACATTTTCCCATGTATATATACTGTAGGTTCTTTCTTTGGCTTCTCCTGCATTGGTTTCTTCACTTTATCCTAATATTTATACTTTAGCGTATTTTTGGTGGGTTTAATGAGTCATATACTTCCACGATATCTTCTGTAAAGTATTTAGGGTATTTTTCCCTATATTCTACTCAAGTGTTGTCTATTATATCATCTATACTTGGTGAAATGAGATTTTTTAGATCAACCAGTAGAGTGTGAAGAGTGTCCACAAATATCACCAATAGTTCATTTAATGCTTCATATGGGATAGTGGTGATGTTTTTGATCCACATAATGAATTGGAAAAAAAATGTGTAGTCAATGTATGCCACAAAAACAAATTAGTTTTCATAATTGGCCACTATGTTCTCTAAAACCCTGGAATTAGACACGACCAATTCTTTTATTTTCTTAGTTCACCCTATTAGTGAACTCATTTGATCAATTGTGAATAAAATTTCATGTGCGCATATATCTTTGTTTTTATGGGTCTATTTATATCCTATTCTACATTTTCTTCCTTGGCAGGTAGTATCTTTGTGAAATACATGTCTAAGCATACCAATAGAGAACAATAGTAGAATGTATGTTTATCTCTTTAATTTTGCTTTTTTCATGAAAATCTACATTTCAGACCTTACATAAGTTTTACTCATAGTGGTTGAGTGCCATATTAAGGTAAATTTTTATGTTGCATGCATGGGCATCACATTCCATCTTTTTTGGGATATCTTAAAGTAAATGACCTTAGCTACATATATCATAATATTTTTCTTGATGTATACAATACTAACTCCCTTTTTTTTGTGACATGCCTAAAATTCATGTCACCTATTGTTCTATAATTATCTTCTTATCTATTTTGAGAGTGAAATGAATTTTTTCCATGAGTCTTGTCATCCTCTCCATTACCTTAGGATTTATCGTATAGCTATTTTCAAAATATAGCATGTCATTGTATAGTCTACTCAGCACAGCTGTAATCACAATTTCAATCATTGAAAAATAGGGCATTTTATTCCATGCATTGAGCATTTTTGGAATGACCTTGGCATTGTCATGGTATACTTCTTCCCATATTACTTCATAAACATTATAAAAAATCCTATCTACCTCCAACTAGCTATATGGTCATATTCCATAAGATGTGAATGGATGAATTTTTGTGTCTCTAACATGGCCTACCTTGAATGAGATATAAGAAAAATATCCTATAGAATCTAGTAAAAAAATATTTTAGTATTTTCTTACTAAATTTTGGCTAGGGTAGGTCATCTTCTTGGATGAATATGGGAGTTCCCATTTTCTTTCAGCAACCCTAGTTCTTTCTTTCCACAATTATGTTCTTTTCTCTTTGCCTTCTCTTTTGATCTCTTATAAAAATTATGTAATGAATGAATAAGACTTCCTTCAATTATATAATGTATATGTTGTAGACTACCATGTTTATTTCTTTGTCAATGGATGTGATATCTTCAGGTTTTTATTTTCTATTTGCAGAATATTTAATCCATTATATGTGTGAATTACACATTTTTCACCTTCATTGTGTGTCTTTTATTTTACCACCTTTATTTTATGGATTTTATTTTCTTTCCTTCCTTTTACAAATTTTATTTCCTTAGTCTTTCCCTTCATGGTTTTTATTCCTTGTATAGTTTTTATTATTCCTTCCTTCTTTTATTTCTACTTCATGGGTTTTTTCCTATGCTCTTCCATCCACTATTATACTTTTTCTCCCTTTCTCTACCTTTATCTCGTGATGTATTTTTATTTCTTTCTGTGGATTTGCACTACTCTATTGATAGGAAAAGAGATATCTCGCAGGTTTTCACTATTCTCCCTCTCCAAACAATTAAATTTCCATTTTTTATCTTGGTATAACTCTCTCTCTCTCTCTCTCTCTCTCTCTCTCTCTCTCTCTCTCTCTCTCTCTCTCTCTCTCTCTCTCTCTTGTTTCCTTTATTTCATGGTATGATAATTTTTATCCATACACTATTGACATATCCAGATTAGTTTGTGCCATTAAATGATTTTTTTTTCTCGGTGATGAAATCTTATGTACTTTATAAGGTCCTATCCATCTAACCTTCAATTTCCCTAGTTGTTTATACCTACTATCATATACTGGTACCTTATCTCCAATATGAAACTCCTTGTTCTTGCACTACATGTCATGTCAACCTTGTTATCTCCTTTTATTTTGAGTTTGATTATACGTAGAAATAAATCTTTTGTCATCTAGTTTTTTCATGGAAACCAATCTCTCATATAGAGATACATATTTTCTTATTCTAAATTCCACCACCACCCAAAGACTAGGAATAATGAACTCCATTGAAGTCACAGATTCTAGCCCATACACCAATTAAAATGAAAAATACTTAGTGATTATTTTATAGGTAGTCTTACATGCCCATAGTGTTGTGGGTATCAAAATATCTTAATTTTCCTTCTGTATAGAACATATATTTATGAGTCATTTCTCCAAGGGTTTGTGTAATTATTCTACTATCCCATTTTCAATGGGTAAGAAGGAGTGCTCCTCTTATGATTTATCAGGATGTGTTTTAATAATTCTTGGATAATTTTAAGCTTCACAAAGTGTTTTCCTTAATCACTTACGAGGCTAAGAGGGCATCTAAACTACATAATTATGTTCTTATAAACTATTTTGATTACTATTTGTGTGATGTAGTCCTTTTTTATCATTTATTTTTCCCACTTTATGAGGTACTCAGTACCTATGATAATGAATCTAACCTAATAAAGTCTTACCGCAGGTTTTATTGGTCCAATGAAATCTATTTCCCATTTCTCAAATGGATCTAGAGATAAATTTGATTTAAAACAAAAGAGAAGAAATATTTTAGTTGATCCTTTATTCAATTTCAAGAAGGTGAGTATATAATGTGCAAATGTGTGTGGAGCCGAAAAAATATGTGGAATGTGGAAAATGAAAATACATGAGCAAAATCAATGTAATAGATGTTATGCTAATAAAAACAATCCTTAAGTAGGGCATCTCATCTCTTGGATTTGGCTTCCCCACTCTTTGACATCCATCATAGATTCTATCATGGTTTTGGGCATCTTTAAATAGTATGGGCCACCATAGTCCTTCCAAGAGAAATTTCCAAGGAGTTGCTTCTCTACCATTATGTCTTCCTAATAATAATTTATGAATTTTTTTCCAAATGTTTTCTCTTTCACGATGTAGAACCACTCTTCTTATTATCTTGTCTCTTCCTTAATTATAAAAAACTAATTTGGTTAAGGTGAATATAAATTCATGTATCAACAATATTTTTATTTTTTTTTCATCAAGGGAAAATTTTAGTGGCAAATTTTCATTAGTTCACAAATATTATGGATTTCAAAATTTATTTTTGACGAATTTTTTAAGGGTGATCATCTTTCTATTTCACCTAAATTTTCTCGGTATAAGTTAATATTAGGGGTCGGTTCACCCATCGTTTACACCAATAGCCTACTTTCTAAATTCCAATCGCCATTAGCTCGAAATTGAAATTTGTAAAATTTACCTTCGTATATATAGTGATTACAAATTTACAATTTTGAATATCAAGTACATAAAAAAAATTCTTCATAATTACTTTAGCCGTGATTGTGCTCATGTGGGAATTAACAATTGATATTGAATGCATATTGCAACCCTCCAACATTAAAGGTATTTTAAAAATTATTATTTTATTCTTTTGAATCTTCATATACTTCACTATGAGCTAGTAGCATATATTTATGCCACCGACCGATAACATGAAAAAATACTACCGTCCAGTATCAGGAAATAATGCTAACGAAAGGTAGCATAAAATATGTTATCTACTGATAGCATACAATATTCTACCGTTTGGTAGCTTAAAATATATGATCGGTCAATAGAAAAAAAAATGCTATCATCCAGTAGCATTTTATTAGTGATATTGTTAGAGGGGGTGGAAAGAGTATGGGAATTGTTTTTACGAACACCATATTTTGTGAGGATAGATTCATAATTGATAGGATCATTTTAATTGTTAACATAAAAAGTTTTAATAAAAAAAATTCCATACAAAACTAGCAAAATATGCATTTTTTCACAAAACCTAAGTTTTTTTGAATTTTTTTTGTTTACACCACATTTTGTGAGGACAGATTTCTCATCAAGCCGGTAGTTTTAACTTATATTGTCAAAAAATGTTTTTAAAAAAAATTAGATATGTTTTTGGCCTAAAAAATATACTATCAACCGACAAGATACATAATTAGTTCATAATTGCTACCGGCCGACACCATTATCAAATGATTCACCAAACCGTTTGAAACATGTTTCCTTCATATTCGTCATCATTTCGAAAGTCATTTTCACGTATTCTCCAAGTAATATCTACAAATGTTTTTATAGGGGGTCTTAAAATTTACCCTATTTTTCACATATCCCATAGGAAACTCACCACTTGACAATAGATTGACCATTATTTATAGTTCTTTTGGGACTGCTTCTATGTGGAATAAGTGAGGTCCTAGAAACTCATCATTAATTGTTCCTTTCTCTTCTCCATCATCAATTATTGATAATTATTCTATCACATTATTAAATTTAATCGGCTCAATAGAAATGGTAAACTCAACTTTTTAGAATAACATTAGTCATCAGAAAACTCTTCCTTGTAGTATTGGTCTATTTATCTTATATTTTAATGGATTATTATTTGTGTAGAATACAAATGGTGTATCCATTGAGTAGTGCATGAATTTTTTTAATGCATACACCATGTCTATAGCTTCTCTTTTAGTTTCGGAATAATTCTATGTTGTTTTAGCCAACTTTCTGTTTACAAATTCTATGGGATTGTCCATCTTGTCCTATAGTTGGGCTAATACTATACCTATTGTTGTTCACAAAGCATTTACATGTACATGGAATGATACTTTTCAATACAGAAATAGAATAATTGGAACATGTAATATTTTATCTTTTAATGTCTTAAAAACATCCACACACTCCTTGGTCCATTCATTTTTTTTCTTCTTCAATAATTCCTCTAATGAAGCACTTATTGCTATTACATAATTCCTTATGAATTTTCTGTAGTATATTATATACTTGAGTAATGTGTGGAATTTTTTTGGTTTTTTATGTTGGCAATGTTACTATTATGAATTTTTAAGTGGTTCAATCAATAATCCTTCTTTTTAAATTATATGTCCAAGCAATGTCCAGAATGGTATTAAAAATATGCGCTTCTTCAAATTCAATGATATATATAGCATACAACATATTTCAAACATAAGGCATGGGACTTGTATTTGGTCTCTCAACATCCCATAAATAGTCCAATCATTCAAGTAAACCTCCTAGAAAGCATGTATAAACTCTTTGAATTCATTGACCATTATGCGGCTAAATATAACAAGTGTATTTTTCAATCCAAATGGCATCATAGTGTACATGAATGACCCTTGTTTTGTCAAAAATGTTATTTTTGGTTGATCTTCAAGGGATATTATAACTTGGTGGTAGCCTAAAAAGGCATTGGTAAATGCGTATACTTCCTTTCTTCTAATATTTTCTTTGAATTCTTCTATAAATGGAGTTGGGAAGGGGTCAATAATGTTTGGTACTAGATAGCCTTGATATTGTTAGGGAAAAAAAAAGATTTGGTACTTAGTATTAAGAAATGGGTTGAATTAATAGACTTATAGGTGGAGTATTTGTAGACACCACAAGCACTAATATTTTATTTTCTACCATTTCTCTTGTAGCATTATATTCTTTAAGATGGCAGGGAAAGAGTCATGATAGTGGTTAAATGAACCACATGTGGTACAATACATTAACTATTTTTTGAAGGGGCTAATTCCATCAAGGCACATGTAACTTGAGCATGTTGACATCATAATATACATAATCCACACCAAGCCCTCTCTATAGTTACAGTGTTACGAGTGGATGTTTTATCTATGGAATGTGACCTAACCACAACTACTCTTTTTTATTTTTATAAGGGAAATATAATTTATTGTGTATCTCCATGCAACATATAGCACACTAGATATTGGGCCTTCAATCCTTTCTAGGAGGATAATTAGTTCAAACTCCTTTCTTTATTGTATATCTTGTTATAATTTTAACCTAGCCAATTCTACTTGTATTTTTTCTAATTCAGTCTTCAAAATATTATCTCCCTCACTTTTTCATGGTTGGTTTTCTAGCCTATTAGGAATTTCTAGGGTTTTTGAAGAAGTGTTACAAACCTTACCATCCAACGATGCTATCAAATATGGTAACAATATCAAGGTAAACCATTCAAATCTCTATTTTTCAGTTAGTGGCTCATCTAACCTTGTAGTTATATGTTTGAATATATTATCAAACTAATTCATTATTTCTCTTTCCTATATACTAGATCCCTCATCTCACTTCCAATATTTCTGGGGGCTTCAGGGTAGGGGAAATCAGATTTTAAATCCTTTTATATCCCATCCTAAGTCTTAGTGTGTTGTGGGTTAGTCTTCATGTACCATTTTAGGGTGTCATATCTATGAATTCCTACAAATTCATACATTTTGAGTGTTAGATATGTGATGTTGTTTATTATCCATAATAAATAATAAATAAATATATAATCCTCTACATCTTTTGTATCTTTTCCAAACAATGGCAACTTAATTCTATGTGTCATCCTTGGTATGTTGTGTGAGGTATTTATAATCAGAACTCTTTGAGGTATACTCTACAATTTTTTATTCTTTCTTTGGTTATGTATTCTTTCTTAAAATAATTTCCTTCTTTTATCTCTTTCTAATTCTATATCAAAGTACATGACTCATAAATTATCCTTCAAATATCTTAACACTTCTTCTCTTTTTGTACTCTTTTCTCTCAATTTTTTAAATCTTATTTCCAAGCCTTATCCTATTCTTTTCTTCCAAATAGTGTGTTTTTTGGAACAAGGTATGATGACCATTTTTAGGGATTTATTTCCATTGTGGGTCTCGATTGGTTATGGTATATATCTATTCATGGAAAATCTTCTTAAATATATTCCTTGATAAACAATTTCCTACCCTTAATATTTCTTAACCTATATCCTTTGTCTAATTTTATTTCTATGTATCCTTCTCCGCTTCTCTTTTTTAATGAAGTATTACTTTTTCTATTTCCTCTATAATATATTTTTCTTCTCATATTATTCCATATTCCTTCCATTGTAGTCTTCCTTTTGATTCCTCTAATCTTTATCCTAAACTATACTTCTCTTCATTATTCTTAACTATGTTGTTTTTCTATTATTTAGATTTATTTTTTCTCCTTTCTCTTTTATTCTAAGCCTAGTCTTAGAATGATAATTTTCTTCACCTTCCACTTTTGCGATACTTATAGTAGTGGGTTCCATTTTATCTATTATTACTTGTAACTACCTAATTAACCTAAACTATTCAAATAGTTATTTCTATATTTCTTTGTCTATTAAACATTTTCATATTGTAATTTCTATTCACATGGTAATCATCAATGATTGGTCTCCTCTTAATATGGGGATTATTGCATGAATTATTATAACAACATCCATTTCTAAGGACACCATTAATTTTTATCTGCTTGAATTGGGTGTATTAACTTTTTTTAATTATTGAGTCTTTGTCAATTCAGTTTTTCTTTTATCTCTTATTCCTTCTCTTTCCGAACACTCTTTTTTTCTATCTTTTTCTCTAATTTCTTTATTTATTTTACTAATATAGCCTTATCTTTTTTCTTCCTCATTTTATTTATTATGTTCTTACTTATATTACCAATCAAGGCTGTGTATAAAGGTTCTACATTCCTAGAGGTAGAGGGTATGGAGGAAAGACATATCATGGATGGAGTGGATTGATATGCATGTGGTAGTTCTTTGGTGGTGGAATCTTTAGAAGTAGGGCTACTTCCTTTAATATGTTGGATGAGTCTCTCAAGTTTCTTGGGATGAGTTTTCAAGTATTGAAATTAATAGATTTGGACTTTTTTCCTTTTGGAACGATCAATGAAATCAAAGTACAAAGAGGCATTGGGATCATCATGGGTTATGGAAGTGTTGACATGGATGTTTCTAGAAACTGATTTTTGT
The DNA here is from genome assembly GCA_019776745.2 of Taxus chinensis. NCBI lineage: Eukaryota > Viridiplantae > Streptophyta > Pinopsida > Cupressales > Taxaceae > Taxus > Taxus chinensis. The sequence continues at coordinate 156,424,463 of CM034155.1, read as the reverse complement.
AGAGAAACAAAAGAAGACTTACTTTAAGAAACACCACAAACAAGTATCTGTTACATAAGTGTTGAAGATGTATGGGCCATCATAGTTATCTTCATAGCTATTTCTTTTGGAAGAAGACTTACCCTGATCCTCCTTTTATTGTTTTTTTCTCAGATTTATCATTTTAGGATTCAATTTCTTAACCTGGGTAGGAGAGGGAGAAAATTCTTTATCTTTTTTTGATTGGGTAAACTCCACATACGAGTAACTATCTGTGGGTTCTTCATCATCAAGTGTTCATTCACAAAACTCAATCTGAGCATATCAACTCCCTCTTTCATCCTCAATCTATGATTCAAAATATTCTTCTTATCTTCATTTATTTTACACATTACACTGAATGGTGGAGCCTTTAGGGAAATCCTTCAGGGTGCTCATGCAGTCTATTTTCTTCTTTGGTTTGGAAGAGATGTCCATTGAGCCAAAATGTTTTTCAGCATTATCAACTCATTTTCAAACTTTTGCAATGTAGTATCAGTTCTCCTATCTTGTGGACTTTAGGTTTTATCTTTCACCAAAGGATTCTTGATCTTATCATACAATATGAGGTCATCTTCTACCTCAACAAAAATTTCCTGAGCTTTATCCAAATCTCTTGATTAAACTCTTCATGGAAAGAAACTTACTTAAGGTAATTGAGAATTCATAAAGAACATCTTTAGGTTACCTTGAATGGGAATATTAGCAGTGGTAATTTAATTTCCCAACCTATTAAAATTTTCCATGAAGTATCACAAGGACTCTTGCGTCTCTTTCTTCATCTAAATGAGTTGAGTAAGGATGACATGAGCATCTTTGGTGGTCTTGAACATTTCTTCGAACTATTTCTTGATATCACACCAATTATAGATTGGGCGTGATGGCAGGCAGTGAAACCAATTTTCTGCCGCATCTTGCAATGTTTCTACAAACAACCACATAGTAACATCTTCATGTTGCACTCTAAGGGTGACGCATGTTTTGATAAATTTCATGTTGTCATCATCAAGATTTTTCTTGTCGTCTCCACAAAACTTTGAAAAATTCTTTCTCAATTCTTTTGGAAGATCATGAAGTGGTGGAGTCAAAGCCAATAGACCCGTGTTTTTTCCCTAGTGTACAGGTGTTCTTTCGTCCATCTCCTCCTCCTCTCTTTCTTCCTCCATCTCTTCTTCTCTAAGAACTTCAAAATCCAAAAGAGGGTGAAAGATATGAGAATATGTAGGAGTGTCGGTAGGATTTTAGATAGGGTTACCAAGGGTACAACTCGATGAATTAGAAGGGAATGAAGCTTGAGAGAAGTAATATGGGTTATCTCTTATTTACTCTAGATTTTGTAAAGATTCAAAAGCAGGATCAAGGATTCCTCTTAACCTATCCAATCTTGTATATATTCTTTCAAATAGGTTTTCTCAACGGGCTTGTAAAAATGCATTTGATCATTTGAGTATATTTTTTTTGGTTTTTTTATATTTGATTTTTTTTGTATTTTTGAGAGATCTATTTGGGTGCACTAGGGTAGATATCTTCCTAGTGGATTTTTCAAAAATAGTGTGTGAGAAAAACATTCCAGTGGGAAAATTATATGTCTCCACCAACGTTCACAGGGCTACATCCATATGTATTGAATGGTGCAACTCCTATTATTGAATGTTACTAATCCAATCCTAAACTAATTGTTATGGGTTGGCCAAATAGGTCAAGGATCACACAAGGACACTCCATTGAACCTGTGGAAAATTTATTATAGGGGGTATAATGGAGGAAATTGCAGCAATGAGGGGGAAAGGAGATAATTTAGGAAAGGAAGGTTATTGTTGTGATTAGGCCCATTACATAGTTAACACCCAGTAACCGAATTAGTTCAACATTCAATAGAGAAAAAAGAAACAACGAACCTATTAGTGAGACAAAAAAAATCCACATAGATACACAGTTCTCTGAGGCCCATTCATCGAAGATACAAAGATTTCTTTAATCACCAAGCTTACAAAGTGCATATAGGATGGAAAAGAGGAAACATGAGAAAGGTAAAATAGAAGAAAAGTAGCTAACATTTCATGTGTAGTGATGAGTACAAATCTTCAATCAAGCTACAACAATTCATAATTTCTACTAAGAATTTCTAACTTTCAGGATATTTTGGAATGGAGAAGCTAGCCCAATTTATAGCAATGTGAATTGACTCTTTGTCTACCCCCCACATGACTCTTAGTGGTCTCATTCAATTCGTGACTTTTCACCTTTCTATGAAGTGAAAAATAAGTTCCTTTTTTATAAATCAAAGGTAATTTTACAATTTAACTTTGTGAATTCACTTAAGTGAATGAGACAAAATACATTGATTATGCCTAATGAAGAATTAGAAAGGGGGGGAGAAAAAAGATGGAAGAAGAGAGAAGAAGGGAGAGGTTATTGCATTTGATGAAGAGGCTCCCTACGATGAATAACTTGTTGATGAAGATCAGAATCTACTCCTTTTGCATGAAGATAGGACACATTGGGTCTCCAAATGAGTGTTTAGAAGCACTCTTGAAATATCCACTGATGTGAAATTGAGTTTAACACAAATCTCACCTATGATCGTACATTCTTGATCTCACAATGAGAGGGAGAGACACCCTCTTATTTCTTAGGATTTCACAATTTTCATTACTTGCATCCCTATTTTGCATACTATACTACAATATTGTGACCTTTTCCTTTATTTCTATGAAAGATGAGACCTCTTTCCTAGCTCAGTCATATCTCATAGAGATTTAATCAACTCACTGAGCTCAAGTCAACTAACTCATAATGAGATGATTATGAATCCACCCACTACACCATGTGATGCTCTGTCATGCTTCTGAACACATAAGAGCTCATAATGATGCTTCCAAGACCACTATAGAGGATTCATTTATCTGTTTGATATATGAGACCATTTTATAACCATGTGAAGATTTAAAAAAGAGTAAATATGAGTGAATATGGGGTCGTCTGTAAATTTTTGCACCTAAAATAGATATTTTCTAGTTTTAGCAGGTAGGACCGTGGCTTGCCATTTTGGGACATCACCCATTTTTCTTCAATATTACCTTCTAAACCTTCTAACACACTTCATCCTCCTTAATTCTTGATGCATGGTCAGTTTTAGCAACTTTATGTTTTTAGCAGGTTACTTTTTCCTGACCTTCTATTTTGGGAAAATTGACATTTTTTCCTTATCTTTCATTATGAATCTTTACAAATTGTTCCAGTTGAACCAAACTTGTGATTCATGAAACTTACTATTTTTAGCATGTGGAGGAGCATGGAATATGTTGTTTGTTATAAGTAACAAAAAATTTCCTTGGTTTGCGAGGGGGGTGGTATTTTTAGATTCATATCTTTTGTGTGTTCTCTTGCTCCAAATTTCATTGTGTTTCACCGACTGGATTGCTTGGAAATAAATAATTAAAAATTCCTGGCACGGGATTCATACACGGAGCTACTATGACAACCATTAATGGATTCACTAATCTTTTAGCATCATTATTTCCCACCTCAAATTGACAAAAATTATCTTCTTTGTGATGAGTTTTTTATTAGGATTTTTTTCTCAAATGTCTAGCTTTAGGCGTTCTCCGGATCACTCAGAAACTCTGGAAGAAGAATAGAGAGAAAATTTTGAGATTTGCTACGATTAAAAATATACAACCTCTTTGGAATTTTTTTTCAACTTGAAGGTAGCTGGGAGAGGAAGAGATGGCCAAAGTTTCACTGGAATCCAACTTGTGGTTTGTGAGATACAAACTTTCATGGTTTTTGACTATGGAGTTCTTCTATTGAAACAAAGACATGGTAGCAGTTGAAAAAGCAATCATTTGGATGATGTTGCAGTAATGGAGCAATAGGAATAGATGTACAATAAATAATCTACATGATGGTATCAATGACAATGGAGGATGGATGAATTTTCTGGCAGTGGGGATTACGCATGGGCAAGAAGCAGCATAAGCGGCTCATTTTTGTAAAAAATGTTTTTTTATTCTTTCAATGACTTGGGAGAATTTTTTTTTCCCAAGTTTCCCAACCCTTTAGGACCTATGTTGCATGAAAATTTTCCTCACCCTCATTGTGATAAGTTACACCCTATGATTCGCCGGTGAGGTATAGTAAAAAAGAAAATTAAAACACCCAGGGGATGAAACTTGGTCATGTGGCTAACAAGGGGAGGGGCTAGGATTGGGTGGAAATTTGTGTCCCAACTATACCAAATGTTTGGAATGGTTGGTGTAAAAAACATTTCCCTCTCCTGGGCTTGACAATTGGAGGATGGCCACTTGCTAAGGCAGAGACGGGAGGGACCTAAAAAATCCTTTGGAGCACCTTTCCGGGTCTTGTGGAGGACCAGGGGTCAAAATGGGGGATGCATGAATTTTTGTGTCCCAACCATCCCAAATTTTTGGGATGTTTGGTTTAATAAAAATTGCACTTATCCGGTGAGGACAAGTGGTGCTCTATGGTTTGATGGTGAACGTGATTAACTAAAATTGGAACCGAATGCAAGGAATGTGGTAATCCTAGTTAATATAATTAGGAGGACTAAAATGCATTATAATAAAATACTTAGAATAATATGAAATAAATGCGAATTAAATTATTCTAAGTGAAATGAAACCCTATATGTGCACAAGAAGGGTGAGAAATAGCTTATCTAATTCGCAAGTGACTATCGCATGTTGTTATAGGTCTGAGGACACAAGATCTGGAAGTGGAGACGAATACCCAGAAGCCCTGTAAATCTCAGATCTGGGTATTCTTGATGTAGTCTAAGACAGCCTGTGAGTGTACTTGGGCACCTGAGGGCACCCTGGCCTGACAATCTGAGGCACTTTAAACACCATAAATACTCAAAACCTACAGTTTGGTATGTGTCACAACTTGGTTCTAAAACTTCCGATCTGTTTTTCACGTTGGATCTATTAGATGAGCTAGAAAATTACCTGCATAGTGTAAAGAGTATTATCATACCATAGAAACATAAAATATGTAAATGAATGGATTAGAACTGACCTTAGCCACCAATCTAATGGACTTATCGCTAAGCATTACACTACATTTCAGACCCAGAATGTAGCTCTAGTGTGTATGTGTGTGTGTGTGTGTGTGTGTGTGTGTGTGTGTGTGTGTGTGTGTGTGTGTGTGTGTGTGTGTGTGTGTGTGTGCGGACATGCATGCGTGCATGTTATGCCCTAGGTGCTCTCGTGCCACTATCACTTTATGAAGTAGTGAGCAATAGTAACTATAGAAAATATAAATAGACATTTGTGCATGGAATAGAATAGAATCCGCTCCCCCTATGAAGCGTGTGTGATGCAAATCTCCTAGCCTTGATGCATGGTGCTATATGGATACAAGTGATGTAATGGATGCAGCCCTAGATGGAGTTATAGTAAGTTTGCAATGTTGTGACCTAGGAACCTCATTATGGTCTTATAGCTTTATATTTATAGGGATCTCAAGTTTAATTTCATTGATTAATCCTGACAAGGTCAATTGAGAAAAAGATAAAGATGACCAACAACTAGGAAGTCAGCCAAAAAGGATCGAAATTAGGGATTTGCATAGATCAGGGTTGCCCAGAGTGGGACTCGGGTGAACCTAATACAAGTTGGTGTGCACCCTAATTTAGGGCTAGAATGTTGGTGTTGTTGCAAAATGGGCGGATAAGTGTTGGAAAATACATGGGAAATAGGAAATAAACTATACATTAAAGATGGCCAAAATGGTGGGATTAATCAGTACATTGTACACTTGAGAAAATTTTAAATAGTAGTATAAGACCGAGCTAAATTATGTGTAGAGTTCATAATTTTTTGTTTACATTTTACCCCCACTTTATGTTGGTGAGCAGAAAGCTAGGTAACATAAATTAGATAGAGATGTGTACATGATGGCCACGTCAGATTGTAGAAGAATACATGTCAATGTTCTAGACTCAAGCATGGAATGACAAAAACCTTTCGATGTTCTAGACTCAAGCGTTGAATGAAAAAAACAAAAATATGGGGGATCATGGATTCTAACAGATGAAAAATGCACATAAAAAGTGATGAGAGTGAACCTAGGGTGGAACGTGTGTGTAGTTGTTGTAGTGCATGTAGTGTACCTGCATGGTTAGTATGGAAAGTAACATTGTGATGTTTTATCGTTGTTGTTGTCACTTTTTTTGTTGTTTTTTCTCTCAATTTGATTGTTTTTTTCTCATATGGTGGAGACCTACAAGGAGGAAAATGATCAAGTGGTCAAATATGTATGTGTGTAAAAACTATATGTAAAAGACACATGTGTAAAGTACATAAATGTAAAATATAATAGAAAAACTATAAAAGGAACTTGTGCACTTGATCCATGTTGAGAAGAATGGGTGTAGAAGGATATCATGTACTGTCACAAGTTTTTCAGGTGATCTCACGCCACCCTAGCTAAAGAAGTGTAGGGAGGAAATGCTCTGTGTCCTCAAACTCTAAATGATTCTACTGAAATTTGTTGAAGAGATATTTGTATTGTCCTAGTTTTTTGGGTGATCCGACGCCACTAGATGGAGTAGTGTAGAGAGGCACACCCATTGTAACACCTGAGCCTGTAACTGCTCCACAAAATTTCCGAAGGACACCATTTACTTTTAAGGTTGCTATGTATCAAGTTTGTAGACTGGTCTGAACTCACTCATTGTATCTATAACCTGGAGTAATTATGTTGTGTTAGTAGAAAAACCCTAAATTATGCCCCCATCGTTGGTGGCGCATGCAATGACTGTGGAAGGAGAATGCAGCCCCAAAAGAGGATTAATCATACTCTGACCTATAGAACTCTGGCCCTGCATAGTGGAAATGGAAATGCTTGGCTAGATAGCAATTCGTGCACTAAAGGGGGATGGCTAGCCAAAACAAGTGTCAATTTGAAAACACATGAATGCAATAAGACAAGTGTAAAATACACAAAAAATGTAGAAAGTAACAAACAAGCACGGTAGTGTAAACAAGAAAGAAATAGCTTGAATACTGCACAAAGTGGGTTACAAACATGGTACATCACTCATAATGTCGCAAGACACACGTAATGCCATCATGGCCGCAAATAACAGACAAGTGTGCACACAAGCAAAGGGAAAATCCTGCATACAATGGAAAATAAAGTAGACAAGTAGAAACAAATAAGTAGTCATGGAAACATGTAATCCTGTAAAATAAGTGTTGCACATAGAACACCCATTAGCATGTTAGAATGATAACCAATATGTCAAAGCGTGTATGAACAAGTAGTATAAGATGTTAAGTAAAAAATGAAACATTAACACCTATATGAGACAAATTTGGATTCCCCCAATGACCAGTATAGTAAGGGTGGAAGGCAACCATCCATGCTTGGGCGGTAAATGTCTTGTATCTTTGAATCACACTAGACAAAGGCTGTGAACGTGTGTGTGTGTGTGTAGGATAATGACATATAATAAAATAAACCTAACATGTGAAATAAAGTGATCATGTAAAACACTAATAAGAAAGAGTAAATACTACTAAGAAAATGAAGTATGCTATGGATGGATGGAATGGAATTCAAGATGGGATTATAGAAGCCACATGCCCCTCAAGTGTGTGGAAGTGTATGTAGTGAGGTTAAGTTTTTTTCCCCCTCATACAGTCAAGAATGAACCGTAAACAAGAGTACGTCATCAGGGAAATGGTCTGGTAGTGTTGGTTGTGTCTAGCATGCCATGATGAGTGTGTATGTGCAGTGGTGATGAGATGTGACATGGGGAGAAGATGTGTGTGGACCCTATAACGTAAGCATATACCATGACTTTTTTGAATAAAGGAGTGATGATTTATCCCTAAGATGTATACCACTATAATATGAATGGATGGGAATGTGACCAATGGAAATATGTGCATGGACCCTATATCCTAAGCATATACCATGAAGTGTGTGAGGTGCGAGTGATGATTTAGCCCTAATTGTATATCGCTACCTAATGGAAGAATGAAGGTGAGTGATTTAGTCTATAGCGTATGCCTCTACAAGATGGGTGATGAGGTACGGATGGAGTGTATATGATTATATGGCAAATAACAGAAGGTGGTGGTTTAACGGACTAAGGGTGGACCACTGCATGATAAATAAGAATGAGGTGGTGATTTATCCTAAAGCGTATACCACTAAGTGATGAGTAGGATAAATGATGATGTAATAGAATGACATAGGATAGGATAATAAAATGTGTGATGATATGATGTAATAGGATAAGGAGTAATTGATGAAGAAAGTGGTTATTTAACCTAGGGTGTATACCATTATTTGATGATTGAAGGTGTGATAATGCAATGAAATAATTTGGAATTCAGAAAATGTAATAGGAGGAGATAATAGAAGATGATAGAATGTAATAGGATGATGTAGAAGTGATGAAAATGGTGGTGATTTAACCTAAGGTGTATACCACTATGGTATGTGATGATACATTTGTGGGTAACGATATAGCCTTGAGGATTGGTCACTAGTCCAATGAATGTGGTATGATGACAATGTCGCATGTAGGTAACGTATCAATTTAATTGGTAAACCCTCTGCATTTCGAGTATTAACTGAGGAACTAGTGTGCATCATAGTGTGATGAGTTTAGCGGGTACATAGAACAACATAGTGTAGGTAACCAAATGGTGGATAACATGTGTAAATGTGTGGTATCATGTATAAAGTGTGATGATATGGGTAGAAAGAAATAGAATATGTAGTAATAAAATGTAGAGCAAGGCCCATATATGAAGGCAACCTAGTGTGAGATGTCAAATGTATAATGTATATGGATATGTAATGTAGGTGGAATATGCAAAAATGAGGACAAAACTAGACCCGATATACAATGGAATCTAGTGTAGCATGTAGAATGTAGATGATAGATAAGTGCATGTGATGGGAACTAAGCAATGTAGGAGATGTATGCTGTGTAAGATAAATAAGATGTGGATGTAAGTGGAGATATAATATGTAGGGATGAGAGGTAAATCTAGACCCAAAGTATAATGTGACCTAGCATAAATATAGAATGTGTGGATGTAACGTAAAACTAGACTCGTATAAAATGATGACTAGTGTAGCATGTATGAGATAGGTGATGTAGAAATCACTAGTAAATGAGGGTATGTATAGCATGATGTAAGATGTGTGGTGTGTGGGGTTCATTGTAATAGTAATCCCTTAACAATCTAGTGTGAACTGAAGCACAAGAGTGCATCATCGGGTAGCGAGGGGGTGATAATGTGCGATAAATATGCCTATATGCAAGGGATAAAAGGAAAGGGAACTGCAATTATGCTAGGATGAGGATGGGGGGATGTAGAGTGTCTATCCCCCCCAAGAAATAATGTGAAAAAGGTGACTATGAAACACAATCAAGAAAATCATCGTTGATTTGATCGAAACTGGCAGGAGCTGCGTTGGAAACTTGTTAGGTGATGGAATAAGGTGGATTGTATAAAAAATGCATTATGATGAAGGAGATAAGCATTCAAAAGTAATTAGTTGACATCCATGAGTACACCAACATGAAATGTTAGGTACATATGTAGGAAAAGAATCATTCATAATGGAGATAGTGCTAAAATGCATAGGGAAGGAGAGTGAGGAGTGAAGTGGGTGGACTGTGCCACCAATATAATCAAGTCAAGATCATATAAGTGAAAATGGTAACCCATGAGTAGCGCATGCAAAAAATACTATCAAGTGAAAAACCCATAAGACATAAGTTGTTGTAATATGGAAGTAATTATAATAAATATGGGGTGAATGGAGGGGTGATAAGATGTCATTAAGTGTCATGTCAAACCTAGGTGAGAAATCATGTGTACAGATGGATTAAAAGAGAGCAAGATCAAGAGTAATGTGTTCCTAAAATGTCAAATTGATATATAAAGTATAGGTGAATGGGGGTCATGAAACTACTTCTTGTAGAGATGAGGATGAAACTATGTCGACACTATTAATAGAGCCCTTATATAGGACCATGACATTAGTGGATGGAGAGTTTTTAAACTAGTACTCATCTAGGCCATCGGAGACAAATGTTTCATCAAAATAAGAATTTTCCATGTTGAGAGGAGTAAAATCAATACTTTGTAATGATTCATCAGTGAGTGCTATAGCATCAACCTCGTCGTTAGACTCGGTGTAAACATCGGTGTGTTCATCATCTGTTTGGGTAGTGCTATTAAGGACATTCGGAAGTGGGGTAGGAGGAGAGGGTGGTGGAGGTGGAGTACTAGTAGGGACAAATACATTGGGTGAAATAATATCCGCGGTGTGAGTGGAGATGATAGGATAACTTACTAGGGGAAGTGGAGGTAGGTTCACTAGCAGGGACAAAGACAGTGGGAAAAATAATAGCCGAAGGGTGAGTAGATATAACAAGAGGAATGATAGGAATATTGGAGGTGGGTACACTAGATTGACCAACATCATATTTATCCAGGTTGGCATGCATAATGGACTAAGGTGTTGCAACAGGTATAGAACTCACAGGATTAATGAGACAATATTTGAATGGTTTCGGGTTAGCGGTAACAATATGTTCATAACCATCATGAGATAATTTGACACATTAATGTACGGTGGAGGGTACATCTTGCATGGAATGGATCCAAGGTCTTCCTAAGAAGAGATTGAATTGAAAAAAGTATCGAGGACATAGAATTCAATAAGAACTGTTTTATTTCCAACACGAATATGGAGGGATATAGTGTTGAGACATGTGCGAGTGGAAGAGTCATAACCACAAATGAGAGTGGAGTTACGGGAGATGAGACTATCATTAATACCTAATTATTGTAAGAGAGAATGGGAACACAAGTTAATGACAGACCCATTGACAATAAGGACACACTTGATACAAGTAGTGCTAACGACAGTGGTAATGAGCAATGGGGCACAAGGGTTATTTTTAGTAGCAGGTGATATGTCATTGTCCGTAAATGAGACAGGACGAGGAAAACTAAAAAGAGATTGAATGAGATGGGAAAAATATTCAGTAGAAAGGTCACGTTCAACGTGAATAGCACGAAGGGTAGCCTCGAATGTGGTTCGGCAATCTGGTGCAATGCGCAAGGGGTCGTAAAGTGATATTTTAGTGGGTGTATTCTTGAGATGGTCAATAATATCATAACTTTTAGAAGTAGTTGATGGAGTGGTAGGTGTGACCGGTGGAGGTAAAGAAATGGGTGGAGCATCAAGTGGAGTAGTGTGGGTGTAGTGAGTAGTAACAACGTTGATGGATGGGTTAGGTGAAGGTGTGACAAAGCGAGGGGGTACTAGGTATGCATGCGCATGAAGTCAGCAGTAGTAATAACTACGTTAGTGATCTTGGTAGGTGTATAAGTAGGATACAGAGATTGGGTCATGACCTGGGAAGGAGATGACATGGTGGAAAAGGATGGGAAGACAAACTTGTATAAGGTGGTAGAAGGAGACATCGGGTTCACTAAAATGATTAACTAAAATTAGAACCGAATGCAAGGAAATGTGTAATCCTAGTTAATCTAATTAGGAGGACTAAAAAATGTATTAAAATACTTAAAACAACATGAAATGAATGCAATAAGCTATTCTAAGTGAAATAAAACCCTAAATGTGCAGGAGAAGGGAGAGAAATAGCTTAGCTGATTGGTAGTGACTATAGTAGGTTCTCGCAGGTCTCAGAGTAAAATCTGGAAGTGCATATGAACACTAAGAGACTCTGGGAAGGAAATGTCTGAAGGATTTGAGGTGACTAGGGATCCTGGGAGTGTATTGGGGTGCCCCAAGGTTCCCTAGTCTGCAATCTAGGCACTCTAAACATTGTAAATTGTCAAAACCTACAACTGGTATGGTCACAAGTTGGTTCTAAACCTTCCTTGTTTGTCGCGTTAGATCTATCGAATGAGCTGGAAAATGACCTGCAATTCAAAGAGAAGTATCAAACCATAGAAAAATAAAAGATGAACATGAATGGGTCAGACTGACCTTAGCCACCAAACTAGTGGACATATCACTGAGCATTGTACTAAATTTTGGACCTAAATGTAGTTTTGGTGTGTGTGTGTGTGTGTGTGCGCGCGCATGTCATGCCCTAAGTACTCTTGTGTTATTCATACTTTGTGAAGTAGTGAGCAATAGTAATTATAGAAAATGTAAATAGCATGTTTGCGTGGAATAGAATAGAATCCCTCTCACTATGAAGTGTGTGTGATGCAGATATCATATCCTTGATGCATGGAACTATGTGGATGCAATTGATTCAATGGATGTAGCCCTAGATGGAGTGATAGTAGTGTGTAATGTTATGACCTAGGACCCTCATTATAGTCCTATATCTTTATATTTATAGGGCTCTCAAGCTTAATTTCATAATTAATCCCAACAACGCCAACTAAGAAAAAGATAAAGATGACCAATAGTTAGAAATGACCCAAAAAGGAGAGAAAGGGTATTTTCATAGATCAGTGTTCCTAGAGTGGGACCGTGGCACTCTAGGGTGCCCTAGTATAGGTTATGGCACCCTGATTTAGGGCTAGAATGTCAGGGAAGCTACGAAATGGGCGGATAAGTGCTGGAAAATAGATGGGAACTACGAAATAAAATATAAAATAAAGATGGTCAAAAGGTGGGATTAATTAGTACTATGTACACTTGAGAACCTTCTATATAGTAGTATAAGACGGGGCCAAATTATGTCTAAAGTGCATAATTTTGTGGCTATATAAGGGTGCTAGAAATTAGTGCACAGGGGCTAAAATGGCTTGTTCGAGCTAAACTGAGGTCCTATAAAGATCCATAGGGCTATCTAGGGTTTTGGTGCTTTTTTTTCAAACTATCCCAAACGTTTGGGATGGTTGGTGCAATAAATTCCACTCAAACCTACGAGTGACATGTGTCCACCCAAAAAATCTACTAACTCTTAGAGCTTACCTTGGGGAGCAATTTGACAGAGACATAACTTAAGCGTTTGGAGGTCATGCACTTATTTATATTAAATTATTAGAAAGGATATTTTGCAAAGAATGAGAGGGATCTAATTCCTTTATTCTACCTGTAACCTCCTAAAAATAGGATTTTTCTTTGGGCTCATAGGTTTTGCAGATTGAAAATAGTATGTGTGAAGAATTTTTTATGTCTTTTGAAATATGTGAAACCACCATCATTTAAATATCTGAAATACCTTTCCAACTATGTTTTTTTTAGCCTCCAACTCCTTATAGAGCTCCTAAAATCACTTCCTAATGCTCAAGGGTTGTTTTTGCACTACAAGTTGCTTCACCCTCCGAGACCCGTTTTCGTTGAACTTGTCCCAAAACCTCTTAAACTTTATAGAATATTCAAAAATCAATTTCAAAATGTTCTTATCTATTTAATACACCTCCTTAATGAATTTTATCCTTTGATTATGCTCCAGGGGGTGTACACCAACCTTAGAATGACCAAAAATAACCATTCTTAAGCTTCTCTAAAAGCCTATCTTGAAAGATCTTGACTTGGAAGTGTTTGATTGAACTCAATATCCCTAAATAACCTAAGGACCATATTGACACAATGCATATGACTGCTTATAAGGGTAGGATAGGACTGGCCTAGGGGAGTGTCTGGAAAGGTTTACAATCAAATTTTTGACACTCGAGTCCATTATCATGCTTAAAAATTGGGAATTTTCATGTTACACATTTTCATGACAGTAAAATGTAATTATATTCAATATAATATGGTCCCTATGGATCACATTATCCAACACTATGTTTTTTGGGGTGTTGTAGGATGTCATGTTCATAGGAACTCTTTCCCATAAATCTTTAAATCACCCATTGCCTTCTCCCCACATTATAAGAAGATCATACAAACTTCAAAAGAAATGCAATTTTTTTTTATTGTGGCTCTCTTTATACCCTTCAATGGTTGTTATTTCCCTCGTTTCCTTTTCTTTCATCATGGTATGTTGTGTATGGGATATATTTAAAATCTTTAGTTCATTGTACCATAGTTGAGTTTAAGTGTTCCCCTTATATTCTGGTACATCACCAACTTATTGTTTTATTTTTCTCCTCTAAATTTTCCTATTACAAGTTTTAGACTAGGAATTAGATTTTTATTAGTGTATGTATTAGAATATTTGTGTATAATATATGTGTTTTATTTATATGAATCCTTTAAGGAGCCCCAAATAAGTCCCACACTTTGGAAACATTTCCATAATTTTTTCTAAGACCCAAGTGTGAACTTGCTTTAGAGAAACACTAATAACACAAACCTAATTTTAAATTACTTAATTTAAAAAAATTTAAAAGTAGGAATATGATATATTTTCAGTTGCAAAAGACTATAGTTTCAATTTTTAATAATACATTGTTGTAAGGCTATAATTTAAGAAAATAATTTAGTGGTTTTTTAATTGATATTTTCATGTAGAGTTTTGAATATATTTGATTAAAGAAGTAGTATACAATATGATATGGCATCGTTTGGATTCATTCATGTTTGAATATGGTGGCATCATTTACATTTGTGTTTGATGTTACAATGTTGGTTGGGAAAACATAGGGAGACCTGATTTAGGGCATGTGGCTTGATGAAGCGATTAGGTCAGCAATGTAAGCATTATGAGCATTGAATAATAAGCTCTAACCAAGAAAGTATTGTTTTATTATGAATGTATTTGATATCATACATTTTTTTATTATTGTGTTATTGTCTTGTAATGTATTCATTTAGATCACCTTGGTGGTGGGTAGATGATACTTTAGAGTTTGCATATGTTACTAATTATAGACAAATAAATTTAAATTTGATCTATGTGACCATGTGACCATGTAACTACATGGGAAATTTATTTTTCCATTGGTGTTCTTTTAAGATTCATGGAATATCTTATAAAATGAAATTGGATTGTAGAAAAGAGATGATTTAAATATCTAAAAGGAGTGTGAAATTTTAGACTTAAATAATCTAGTATATTGGATGTAAAAATAATTGAATATTAAAATTTTGACCATACAATTGATTTTGAAGATGGAAAATTTACTTCAGGTTTTTTAATGAACTTACAAATAGAATTGATTTCTCAATAGTCAAAGAAATAGTATGTACCCTAAATTTTTCAACAGAATCACAATACATGGTAGGTTTAGAGACAACTATAGAAATACTATCCAACTCAGAACGACTATTGTATATTTAAAGGTAATATAGGTTTCTTCTACACCACTCATGATTGATAACACTTTACAAATCCAAATTTCTAAGAATATAAAAAATTCATGACTAAAAGAGCACGTAAACACAAAATAACTTTTGATTTTACATTTTATGAAAGATGAAAATGTAAAATTGAGACAATGGATATTTTTTGAGGAAACAAATTTTAAAAATTTAGAGGCATTTTTTGTCCACGGGAGGTTATATTATATTTCATAATCCTAGGAATAGTCATCTATCTTCTAGTAGAATCTTTAGAGTCGGCTGAAAATGATATAAATTATAATCCTAAAGATGAAATCAACATTCACTTATCATTGTAATAAATATCTAATTATTTTTTTTTAAATTGATGAAATACAATTTTGGCTTGGACCATAGTTTTCTTAATCCTTTATTCGTTCCTAAAAATTCCTTACTAAATATTTGTAAATATGGAAACAAACATAACTAATCATTTCGTGTTTATATATTGCTGAGACATATTTATTGAAATTCACGAGACGTGGTTCCCACCTCAAAATTTTATATCAAAAGTTCCCAACAAGTGGTAGAAACCTCTCTCAAAAGGTTAGTAGTATGAAGTATGGGGAATCTCTATATACATATAAAGCATGGGAACGCTTCTCAAAATTAATAAATATTTGCGAAATAAATTAAAGATTGCATTAACTAAATCATAGGGTATATTTGAGATAATGGGAAACAAAAGTGGGGAGGAATAATAATAATAATAATATTATTATTATTTTATAGTGCGACCTGTTTTTGGGTCTACAAGCAGCTTATAGTATATGGGACTACCTTGTACTCACATTCGGGAGGCAGCTATTTTTGCTACAAACGAGGCATACATACCTTACCCCCTGCAGGATTTGAACTAGTGACCTCTATTTCAAGAGTACATGTTCTTCACCATTAGGCCAACTCAGGTGATACTTAGGCCAACGAATAGTTTCCATGTTTTATTTTTCTAAAACAGAAATAGCGAAATCAAAGAGACTTCTAGGTTCCCAAAAGGTGGTATTTTGAATATATTTTTAGTATATTTATATTACTCAAATAAGATAAGTATGTAAATTGAATGCATTTTTTTTAAGTGAAATAATATCTTATTTTGAGAATGTAACAAATTTTTGTGCATATGCAGACACTTTTTGGGATAAAATGAATGATTTTTTATATGAAATTACATAGAAGAATGCACAAAAATATTAATATCGTTGAGAATTTTTTTTATTAATTTTATAATTTATATTTGTGTGTTTGCATATCTACATATATGTATATTTATGTTTGTTTTTGTATGTACATATGTATATTTATATGTATATGTGTATGTATCTTTAAACATTAGTGATATTTTACTCTTTCATAAATGTACTAACCCAAGAAATATAGCTAATTTTAAACACACCCTTAATATGCTGCAAATATTTTGAACTCAAAGAAAGGAAATTTTCTTCTTCATTATTCAATCATGAATTACAATGCTTTTTTATTAAGAAAAAAACTCTATACTTGAGTTGTTAAACAAACTCTAACTAACTTTGACTAAATCTACTCTAGGTGGCGAAATTTACAATTTCTAGCAGTTTACTAGAACTTTCTATTCTTAGTAAGTTTGCATGTTTATTCGTACGGGCACGAAAATTGCCTTGCATCTTTTACATTCCTACATTAGAGGAATTGTCAACTTTCTATCCTACTAATCATACAAGAGATGAAAAATAACTAATGCCCAAAAATAGGAAAAAAACTGAATTGAAACTTAAATCCTAATTTTCCGCCCCCAAATGGTGGATTTCAGTCCCAAAAATTTGTCGAAAATGGCTCCAACTGGATGGGAGAGGTTGAAATGTGTGTTTGTCTCGTTGAAACAAGTGGTTTAAAAAAAAGAACTCAAACTGACAGCCATATCAAAAGTTATGACCATTTCAAGTTTTTGCTAAAAATAGTGCATTATTGTCCCCTGCTTGAAAAAAATGCAGCTCCTGCAAGTTGTCTTCTTCAACATTTTGTCATTTATCTTTATCCATCTTCTTAATCTCCCACTTTGTGATCCGTTTGTTGTCTTCTTTTTTCATTCCTTTCCAATGTACTAAATATTTATTGTATTTCCTATGTCGTGTGTTCACGATTTTCTTGTCTAAAATCTGATCTATTTCTTCTTTCATTTTCACTGGAACTTGTTTCCTTGAATATACTAATTCTTTAATAACATACCCTTCTTCACTATCTCCATGAAAATAATATAAATATGAAACATTAAATACTGTCGAAATATCAAAATTTCCTAGCAATTCTAATTCATAAGCATTATCATTTATCTTTTTCACGATCTTACAGGGACCAATCTTCTTGTACTTCAGATTGTTATAGGTTCCTTTTAGAAACCTTTCCTTCTGAAGGTATACCATAACCAATTCACCCACTCTAAACACATTTCTCCTTCTATGCACATCTATTATTTCCATATACTTGTCATTACTATTCTGCAACTTCTTTCGTACTTCTTCCCGCAATTGTTGTATGTGTTCTACAAACACTTTTGCATCATCACTGATTTGGTCATCATCTGGTAGTTGCACCAAATCTAACACCCCTTTTAGATTACCCACATACACAATATAAAATGGAGACTTACCTGTGGATCTATTTACCGAGCTATTATAAGCAAACTCATGTTGTGGTAATGTTAGGTCCCATTGTAATTACACTAATTTACAACTTTAAACACACCCTTACCATTTTTCTAAAAATAGTGCATCAAAATGTGGTTACACTTTCCATTCAAGGAACATAAATCTATAGTTTCTTCTCATGAAGTAAATGAGGAGGAAACAAATTACTACCTGCATCAATGGGTAGAGTTTCTAGTGTTGGCATGGATTATAGAGACACCAAAGTTCATCTTAACATAGATATGTAGTCAAAAAAATTATGAAATATAAATGTATAGGACAAAAACAAAACATCATTCTTCCGACGTGGACTATGTACTTGTTTTGACACACATATTTTTTTAATCACGTATATTTTTTGCTGAAAAGTATTTTTCACCGTATCGATAAGAAGCATGAGTTGATCATTAATGTGGACTAGAGCTACAATATAATTCATGCTAGAATAGTGTAGAGTAAGAAAATTATGCAGTGGTCTATTGAGTAAGAAATCGTGTTTCTCTTCCTGGACACGAGCTCTACGTGGGTAATCCCAATCTGCAGGAAAATGTTGAGCAATCTGAAAACGATAAGAGAGAGGATGATACTGGGGAGAAGGAAGAAGATGAGGTGGTTGTTTGCTCGCAGTTTGATCCACAGTCCTAGGCCTTCACCAGGACCGATCCACAGAGGAGGGGGGTATACGTGGAGGATGGGGTGCAGGCCTGAAAAACCCATATATATCTTATACCACCCTGTACACCTTACCATTACCATGATCTTGATGATCTTAGTCTCAGAGCATACTATGCACTAACTAGGAATTCAATGCTCACACACGGGACTTGATATCAAGAACATCAACTAGTAGAATCACCTTTTCAATTCAAAGTTTAGAAATAATTCTGAGTATCTCCTTATATTCTCCATGGATTATGATCATGCCTGACATGTCTTTTTAGCATATTAAACACCTGACTTGACACTTGGCTTACACTAAACCTCAAAGTATTCTTGCAACCTATATAGAGCATATACCATATCTGAACCAACTCTAAACACACCTTGATCAATGTATTAAAAAGCCTTTGATGCTCATTCATCAACTCTAAGTGGCCTTGTAATCAATCCTTCATAAACCTTCAACATACTCTAATTCAAACTGAACCTCTGCAGCTCTTTTCAAAAAATCTTAGACATCTCTTTAACTTAGAACATGGATCAAATTATTATCTTTATAGGTTCACAAACTACTTCTATGATAAATTATCTTTAAGGTTCTTTAATGTCTCTTCTCATCTTGTCATAATACAAGGATTTGATTGATACGTCTCAGATCCTTAGACACTGTTATGTAGATATTGATATCTCTCATGAACCTAGAAAACTATGTTTTGTAATTTTTTTACAGACTCTATAACTTCAACATTGCTTGAATAATTTGCATTGGTTCCTTTATCAAAAGTTACAGTTCTTTATATATGTATCTAGTATCCATATATATGTATCCTTTCTATTATATCTATGAGTATGAGTAGACTTGTTGTTTCATGCATGATTTTCCTTTGTGTTCAATTTATTATTGATTACTTGGAGCGTTCATGTCCCATTGGATTGAAGCCTCTTCGATGTATACAAGGTTTCGTATTGATCTTTACAGAACAATCTCACTATTTTCCCCTTAAGTTCATGGGATTTTGAAAGAATTAAGTCTTTAACCCCTATCCACTTTTTTCAAACCCAAATAATCTTAGTATCGCATGATTGGTCCACATGAACTAGTCATGTTTTTCAATGCTTCATGCTTACTCATGATCTCAAGTTTTGTCAAATTATTTGGCCTACCTTAGACTTTTGAGGTCTCAAGATCCCATGCTTCCTTTCCTTCTCCACTTCCACTTGAGACCTAGAACCTCTGGGACAAGGGATTTCAATCATTGGTCTACGTGGACTAATCATGACATTCTCTGATCTTGAGGATTATTTTCCTTGGCCAATGTTTTGGACTTCTTAGGGATAAGAATTATGACATGTGTCCTCCCGTGCTCTTTGTTGTTTTGTTCTGAGAAAACATGCAACCAATTTTTCTCTTCAATTCAAATGAAGCATTTTCTCCACTTAATTGACCAAACACTCTCAAATATAAACCAAATTGAGTTACTTTCCCCAAGTGAATAAAAAAGAGGTCACCTTGTGAACCTCAAATCTGATCTGATTGAATTTGATGGTCTATTGATTGAAGTAAAACAAGGAGGATGACGTCAACAACTCGTCTAGAGAAAAAAATACATAATTTTTATCAAATGTTCCCATATTTTTACCCATGTGAACCTAGAGATACCATGTGTAAGTAATTTTAAAATGTTATAAGGTGGAAAGGTACTTGAAATGAATGAATTATCATGTTCAAACTCCAAATATTAACTTTAGGGCCCCAAAATGAGGTGAAAAATTTTGGGTGTCAACATTGTCTTTGTATATGGGATGGGTAACCCATGTGGGTAACCAAAGATCCAATAAAAATATGAAAACTTAGACCATTTCCTTCAAGAGATAACCAAGTAAATCTAAATCCATAAAGGTACCAACAAAACTCTGCAATCCTCAATCCATTCTGAAAAATTACTGCAAAACTAAACTAGTTAAAATCTCTGAAAATCCCCAACAATCTACTTGTTCCAAACACTTAATAATTTGAAAGAAAATAATTTATGTAAAATACAAAATATACACAAAATAATACCACAATCCTCAATTAATAAACCCATTCATCAAAATGGATAAGTAGTATCCCTTATTTAGTAAAGTAGAGCATCCTCTAAGTAAACTACGAAAGAAAATAAATAAAACACTCCAAAGTAAAGTCTCAAATATGGAGTTAGATCCAAAAAAATGAATATTAATTCAACTAAAGTTCTTGCTATATTCATTCCTAAACTCTTGAACCAAGTTGAAACTTAAGTGAATAAATATCATCATACAAACATAAAGAATCAACATCTACTTTTTCATCATAAGGTTAAGATCTTAGAAAATATGGTTTAGATTAAATTTTGGGAAAAAAACGGTGGGTTTGTGAGGTTTAAAATTTTGATCATACCCATAACTTAGATTAATGCCTAAATCCATACAAATAGATCACTCCATCAAATAACTAGTCTCTAACTCAACATTTGGATACTCATCTTGCTATTCAAAAACTTTATCCATGTCAAAACATAAAGAATCAATAATAATTTTAGAAACAAAAACACCAACATGTAAAATCTCAACATCATAACAAGGAAACAACTCACAATCTTAAAGATCAGTCTCTGGATAAAAACACTTGCATTTATATCAAACATCATTCATTCAATAGAAAAAAATAAAAATGAGTCACATTCTGAATCTCAAACACACCCATCATAGAACTCATAATTAAAATGAAGTTGTAATTCATCATGTATAGGATAATCTGACATAAAATAAACAAGTGGAGACTCAAAGGAATCTGATTGAAGTGAATCTAACATTGAGTTATAAAATAACTTGAATTATTCATCAAAAATTGCAAACAAGTTCACTTCATTTTTTATTTCATCAAACTCATAATTTTAACAATCATAACTTTTGGTTTCATTAAGAACATAAAAGTGGTATTCTAGATGTTATGAGTTAATTGAGATAACTTCATCCATTTAATTTTCACTTAACATAGGCTTAATATAAGTGTCGAAGTTCAGCATCTGTAAGCACATTTGTCATCTTAGCTAAATTATTTTTGTAACGGAAAACATAATCCGCTAAGTATTCATTAGACCCCTATTTGAGTTGTGTGATTTGGCAATAATAAATATTAGAGCCAATGTTGATAGAGAAGTGAGTGAGAAAAGCATTAGCTAGATGCGTGAAAGATGTTACCGAGTGGACATGTAGGTCATAAAACCAACAAATCACATAATATTGTAAACTACGAGGAAACAACTTAGCTAGTATGGTATAGTTGTCTGCATAGTCTAGGCATGCTGCATGAAAATATCTGAGATGCTCTTATGAGTCGTCATGACCCTCAAAGATGGGTAATTTGGGAGAGATGAAATTAGGTTGCAATGGATAGGTAGATTTAATAGGTGCAAAAGGATTATGCAACCGTCAAATAGAGTCTAAAGATGGTAATGCATGAGAAGCAGTGAGTTGAAGATGACGAATTTGGGTTTACAAATCCTGATAAAAAGAGTTTAAATCATAAGTATTGGAGGAAGAGCCAAGCTTAATATTAGGAGTACTAGGGTGAATGGCGGGAGTGGTAGTAGTAAGAATGGGAGCTACAACATAATTGGGTAGGGTGGAGACTATGGGAGACGAAGAATGAGAAACTATAGAGGCAGAAGCATCCATAGTATTCTTAAGAAAAATCAAAGCATGCAAGAAATATGGAAGATGAGTGGGATTATCACGCAAATCTTTTCAAAAATAAGTAAGTGTGTTTAAGTGTTCTTGATCAACATTAGTATCCTCATCATATGATTTTTCACTATTAGACACCTCCATTTCGTGAAGGGAAACATTGTTTCAATCATCCAAAGGATTTTCAGTGGTAGCTACATAAGTAAGGATATCAACCATTGGTTTAGAAACCCTACGAGAAAATGAAGGAAGCTCACAATATTGAAAATACCCAAAATGACCACTACAAGTGAAGAAAAATCCCAAAGAAAGTGTATTCAAAGTTTTGGTTTATCAAAATGATTAAACTAAGATGGAAATGTAATTAGTCTAATCTGGTGCTATGTAAAGTAGTAAACAAAAAAATAAATGAATATTGAAATACACCAAAGTAACTAAGTAAATAAAATAATGAAACCCTAGGGTGTAAAGAGGGTTAAGAAGGTCTTAGTTGATTCGTTGAGCTTGTAGGACTGTGTCCCAGTGGATACTGGGTGGACAGGAGGAATAAACTGTCACACAAAGACTCAGGATAGTGTAAATTTGAGCTATTTGAGTAGACCAAGGCACCTGAAGAAGGATAGGGGTACCTGGGGCACCTTGGTCTATGGAAATGACCAGGAAACCTCCTCTGAGGTGTCAGAGAGTGATTACCTATGTTCACTTCCTATCACGTGAATGTCACTGAACCTTGTTGGATGTTGCTGCAAATCAAAGATGGAGAAAACACCTACAAAACCCCAAGAAAAGTATCAAAACCATAAAAAAAGAAAGATGCATATGAAGGGGTCAGACTATCCTTGAGCAACTGCCAAATGGATGGACTTATCAATAAGCAGTGCACTACATCTTAGAACCAATGTATTTCTAGGTGTGTGTGTGTGTGTGTGTGTAAATCATGTCCTAAGTGCTCTTTTTCTAGTCAGACTTTGTGAGTAACAATCAATAACTAGATGTAGAATGTAAGTAGATGGTGTTTGGAATATAATTAACTCTCCTCCTATAAAGTGTGATACAAGAAACCATCCTTTTGTCCCATGTGATGGAGCTAGATGGATGCAAATAGAGTAGTACAAGCCTTTGATGGATGCAACCTTAGGTGATGGTACTAGTACCTAGTGCTTGGTCCCTCATTATCGTCTCATAAATTTATATTTAGATGTTTCTCTTGATATATTTTCATAATTAACTTTGAAAAGGCCAACCACAAAAAATATAGCAAGATCAAACAGCTAGAAAGTACCCAAAATATGAGAGTAAAGTGCATAGAGGATAAGGGCCCCCCAGAGGGGATAACGGTGTCTGGGGCACCCCAGTCTTGGCTAAGTGCCCACATCAACAATAGGAAAAACAGAGTATGAAAATATGGACTGGGCAAGTGCAAGTGCAAGACCGAAAGTGACAATAGAAAGAAAATTAAAATGGCCAAAGACATGGATTAATTAGTACTCTTTTTCACTCGAAAACAATATGAATAGTAGTATGAGACCAGGACTAAATATTTGCCCTAAGTGCGTGATTTAGTGACTACAATTTGTTTTCTTATTTTTTTTAATATTAGTTCTCATTTTTATCCCACAATCCTTTGCATTCATGAGCCTCATGACTCCTTTTCCAAACATAATGTTTGAGGGACATGTTTTTTTTTTCATTTCTGTTTCTCTTGTTTTTGACCATTATTATTTAAAGTTTTACCTCCTCACAAGCTATATATTCTATTTCCTCTACCATTTGAGGGGTAATCCTTATTTTATTAATCTCCCTTTTGATGACCATAAAACATAGCTTTTCCTTATATTTGTAAAGTTTTTTTTTTAAATAAACAACTTTTTAAGGATATTTAATATGTTATCCTTAATTTTCTTCCATAGGCCTAAATTCTCTTTCCACCATCTTATAGACTAATTGATAAAATGTGAGTGGAATTGATTGATTTCTTTCTTTTATGGACTCCAAATATTTTTAATATGTAGGAAGAATATATTTTATTCAATCATCTGTATAAAAAGAAATTTTGGTAGCAACAACTTCAATATCGTTCTTGAAAACACAAGTTTCTGATGCCAAACTCATAACATGACCATTGTTCTTCATTCAAGATCAAACAATTTGAATTAAAAAATGTGTAAACTCTAACTGTAAATGAGAATCATAAAAATACATTAGTCTATATAGTGCTTTCCAATGTGTGTTGCATTTATCGTATGTGATGAGAGACTTTCCCATTCAATAAGGACCTCATCAAGGAAAAAGAGTTAGAATTCTTTTCTATCAATATTTTTAGATTTTTCATTTTCTTTTGGTTTTAATACTTGATTTTCTACATGAAAAATGTGAAACCAAAAATAAATGAAGATGGAATTATTTGCAACTTGTCACAAGTATCCCAACCATGTGTCCTACTAGCTAGTGTCGTGCCAAAAATTGAATATATTGAATGCATTTCTTTTATCAAGAATATATGATTTTTTTCCTCATCACTACAATAGGTTCCCCTTTCTATATACCATCACATAAATATACCAAACCTCTCTATATGATCTCCCTTCCTATATACCCATCAATACATGGAAGAATCACATCCTTTCTATATATAAGAATTTGAGAGAAGAATTATGTGTGGCACCTAAGTAGTACATGAAAATGACTTATTGTATCAATGACATATGCTTAGAAAGGAAACCTTCTATCTGGGTATAAATGCCTTATATAGTTAGTATTTTTGACTTTCAGAGTTTACATCAAGTAATAAACATGAATGGGTATTGGACAAATATGGCAAAATAATTTCAATGCTTATTTCTCCATGTTTATTTAGAGGGTTAATCTTATACATGGTGTTGGTGTAACTATACTACAAGATAGATGAAATAGTTCGACATGGATAACATTACTTGTAAGCTTAAACTAGAGACGTCATTTATACCAAGTGCTGTGAGTTTTCAGTTTCAAACTTTAAAGCAGTTTGTACAATTTGTTTTGAAAACTTTGCACAAATATTGAATTATTTACTATTTTAATAATATATTTAACATTACCAAATTAAATATTTTGGATTTTCTAAAACAAAAAACTTTATAAAGATCCTCCATAATAATATTTAAAACAGAAGGGTTTGTATTTTCTATTAAATTTGTCCTCCTTCCTCACGTGGCTGAAGCATGGTGTTATAGATTGAATAAAAGGTTAATTGAAGTTAAAGCGTGGTATTTCAAAGTAGTTTGAAATGTTAGGAAATTAGCTAGAAGGAATCCAATAGAAAGTGAATTCCAACCATAGGCCAGACATGATAAAATTTTTTTTTACAAAATCATAATGAAGTGCATTCCATCACAGCGAATGATCAACCAAGAAAAATCAACTACTTGTAAGACAGAATGCATTTGATGACTATTGATCAAGTGCCAAAAAAATGAATAATCGTGGGAAAGTTTTCTAACTGAATTATAACTTAATTCTAACTTACAACAGATCAATGAAATATAAACTGGTTAACTAATCTTGGATGAGAATTTTAAAGAGGAAAATATTGTGTAGGGCACACAAATAAGATAAGGAGGGAGAATAAAAAATGAACTTACACAGAAATATTATTGGTTGGAAAAGAATCTATAGAAAAAAAGAAGAGTGGTGGATGAAAAATAAACAAATAAGCGCGTGGACTGTGATGCCAATGTCTGTATAGAATTATTGTATTCCACTAATTTAATTAAGAGATGCAATTAAATATTTATTACAATCAGAGATGACCATTGAGTTTATCTTTAGAATGATTATTAAACTCATCTATACAGATGATTTCAAAGATTATTTTGGAAGAGAGATGCACAATCTTAGAATCATATATGATAATATTATTGAGCTATATTGAAATTTTAAGGTAATTTATTTATTCCTAGTACGCCTTGTTCAATAAGAACAATGAATTTAATTGTTTAGGTGTCAATTGTAATATTTGTTTTGTTTTTAGTAGAAAAATCAATTGTATTGCTATCATTCATATCAAACTATCTATCTTTAAGTAACTATATATATGAATGATAAAATAAAGACATTTTTAATATTGAAATTCCATTATAAGCTTAAAATTTGAAGGCTACCTATACTTATCAAACAATTTTTAAGGGATGATAGTATTTTGATAATATCTTTCCATATATACAAAATAATACCACCTTGTAGATATTTTAACAAATATCTATATATTATATAAAATTTGTGTATAAATCTACTAAAAATGATGATTATATTATAAATATAAATGTTGATTGAGACCTCTATTTCAAAAATGTGTAAGTCTTTTACAATAAAAAACATACAAATATTGGAAACTGTCAAATTAAACCCTAGTTGATGCTCAAACAATTGTTAAGTTGTAATTACTCATTTCAATATCAAGGTATAAAGGAACACATTTAATTTTATTATCAAGTCAAAAGTAGGTCATGAAATAGAAAATCATATCGAAACAAATTTATTATAGATTTTATATTGTTCACATGATTAATAGAGATATTAGAACTTGAATATAATTGAAGAAGTGTAAAATATTGGGGAGACTAGAATCATTAAATTATATGTAGCAATTTGACATTAATAGAAAATAGTTAACCTAATTAAATTCTAGTTTTGGGAATCAAAAGCTGACAAAACAGACTCAATATTGTTATTGGAATTGTAGATGTAAATTAATTATTTAATATTTGAATCTATAAATGAATACATTAAAAAGAAATTAAATATTTTTTATTGGTGAATGGATTTTTGTTAACTATATCCCTAACCCTTTTAAAGTAACTAAAATTTGATACAATATTATATTAAATAATAAGTATAAATACATAACAATAACTAAAAATAAAATTTAAAGCAAAGATTTAATAATACATTAAAAGCTGAAAGATTAATTATATTTTTAATACCTAAATGAAAAACATATAATAAAATATGTTGGATCATCAAAAGACGTTTGCAATCTAATATAAAGGAATCATGAATATGAATATGAACCGAAGGACCATTAGTATGAAAAGTGAGACAAAAAGCCAATTGTCAAAGAGTATAGTTTTGAACAAGGTCAAATTAATATCATTTATACTGTGTGGTGCTCATTCCCTGCTCTAAATTCACCTTTCAATTAAAACGATAAAAAAATTCAAGTTAATTGTATACCAATGCACTGAAACGAAACGATTAGTAAAGAGTTACAATTGTTCTAAAATTGTTTTCTACGTTTTATTTGTAGGCATGCAAGCAATATATAAAACAATAATGCATTGGAAAGAGTGGTTGCATAAAAGATTTTAGCATATTTCAGAATTGTTTGTTTTAGAAATAATCATCTTTAAAAAGTAGAGCATGATTTGGACTAGTATCAGAAAAATAGGTTTCGTTCTTTCTCAAATATGATTATTGTTTGTAAAAGAAAATACATATTTTCATGTGAGTGGCAGTAGTTTTGTTATTTTTCATTTATTTAGATTCTATTGTCTTTTTAGATAGGGTAAATATGATTTGATTTTAAGGGGACCAAAAAATCTCAAATACAAAGGGAGAAAGGATATAGCAAGGAAGTGCAAAAGAAGAGGTCTCTACCAGTTGTCAGACCCCAACAACAAACTAAAAGAAGAGGTTGTCAAGTGAAGCCTGAAAAAATAAAACACTAATAACTAGGGATAAACCCAAGAGGGTGCCACAATGTACATCAAGAACCAATATGGCTTTGAAGTACTTGCTTCAAAGGCACAACATTAGACTTTTTCAGGAGGACCTTACTCCACCCTTCCCCAACGGATGAATCCAAGCCAATGTCCACAAAACGTCAGCCATCATTCCGCAATGCAACAAAAGGCTCAAGGGATGAAACATCCATACCTCCACCATCCAATTTTCCATGAAATGGGGCATCCTCCACCCTACTTTGCAAACAATTGTCCACCATTTTATCATCAACATTGTTGCTTGATTCAAATTTACTCATATTTCGAACTAACCTACCATTCCTCATGCTTTCAATGCTCCCCAACCTATTTCCTGACATGACCCCATGTGCATTTAATGTTTTTTTAATTTGAATTTTTTTGCCATTCCACCTTGCCAACATGGCCTGACACCCTAGCCATGCTTGTTTCTAGGTGGGCATATCATGAAGGAGGTCAAGAATTACTCTCCATAAGTTTGAAGGTATGTGCATAAGGTAATTATGATTGCAAGGTGGTTTAGGTTCATGGTTCAATTTTAAAGTGTTAAAATCTATGTTTAAGATGCAAATTCAGGTATGTACTCTATTTTGATGAATAGTTCCAATGAATTATTTGAATTATCTTCTTAAATTTCAAACATGCAGTGCACCCACATTCATTGAGAAGATGTCTATAGTTAATTTATGAGCTATAAATCAAGTTGATGCGTGGAAAAAGAGTCAAATAATTTCCTCATGGAGTGTTGCTGATCTGAGAGTATTACTATAGGTATGTCCATTAACGTTATGAATATCATGATAGTTCCCTATAGTCCTAGAAGTCAGAGAGAAAATTCTCTGAGTTTACAACTTGTAAGGAAGTATTGACAGTCAATAAAAGAACTCAAAAATTAACTATAAGGGTTTGTAGAAGCATAGATGTAAGTATAATCATTGACTCAAGGTCATATGTTTATCAAGTTGATAAGGTTATTTAAGATCTTGTAGTTGTGCTTGAAGGAATGTGTATTTTTTTAAAAAGGTTTGAGTTGGATCGAGGTATGTTGAAATGATCCTACTTGTGTCTTCGGTGTATATACTCTAAGAAGATATGAATGTGCATCTAGGGGTGTCTAGATGGCTAGAAGTAATATGTGAAATCATGAGATTGCATGATTCACCAAATTTCAAGGAGATCTAAGGTCTACAGGTATCTCTAATGGAGTTGATGTCATGAGAATTGTTAAATGTTTGTTGACGATATAGTAAGTTTGCAATAATGAATGATGGTTGGCTAGCAAATTGATTTGAGGGATTGAAAGCTTCATTAGTGAAATGAAATGAAGAAGATTTGTGTAAGTAAAGTTACAAGTCTAAATGATAAAATATCTGTGTTCTAAATGTACTGAATCAGGGTATTCAAGGTGGTTGAAGCTTTGCATTTAGTAAATTACATGTCTATGAACCTAAAGATAAGTCTTTCAATGTATGCTTGCTTTTTTTTAAGTCAATTTTACATTAAAATCAGGGATCTGATGACTAAGAAAGAATAAAAACATTAAGTTGTAAGACTATGATGGCTCATTAAGGTAGAGGGAGCTTGATTTTTTTCTCTATTGGGTGTACAATGTGTTTATAAGGCTTGTGTGGTAGAGTATATATTTTTTGCAATTATAATGACCCATCAAGCAAGTTATATGACCATGAAGAAGTGAAATATCATCCTTTAAAGGTTTAAAACACTGAAATATCACTTCAAGGAAGTGATGAAATGTTTGAGTCACCTCCATGACTAATTTACAAGGTATGAAAGCTTTTCCTTTTTTTCAGTTAGAATATGATGATACAAACCTAGGGGGAGCTCAACTTTGGAGTTTCATGCAATATGATTGATTCTATTTCCTTGAGAAGTTTTCCATTTTTGGACAAAAAATGTGATTCAGAGACATTAGTTCTAAAGGTCTTTTGCTAGAACTTGAAGGAAAAACTTGGTTTTGAGTATGAAATAGACCTAGATGGAGATGTTTAGCATAATGAATATAGATATGGAGAGGGTATCGGTTTAGGGGGAAATATTTTTCATGTTTTATCAATTATGTGGATCATTATTTGTTGTTGTAGAAGATAAGGAAGAGAAAGTACGAACCAAGGGGGGATCTCTGTGTCAAGTAATTTTGTCGTTTGTACATTATTTTCATTGAGTTTTTTCATTTCCCGTGTATTTTTGTCATTATAACATGTATCATAGATATTAAAGGGAGAGAGAAGTGTCATGTTGTTGAGATAATTTTTCAGGTGGACAAATTTATGGGCATCCTCCAATGCTCTGAGACTCTAGGTCCCTCTACTTGTATGGTACAGCTCCATTTATTATGCCTTGCAAGGGAAGAACTTTCTAAGAGAGTAGGAAAGGGAGTGTGAAAAAAGAGAGGGGATATTAATATTACAAGTAGAAATTAGATGCCTACAACCATTAATTGAATTACTTCAACACACATAGATATAGAAGAAAAATAACTTTGCAATTGAAAACAGGAAAATATAAGATTAAGAAACCAAAGTTTAAATAATCTTCTCATCAAAAAAGGCATGAAACTCCTTTCTTCTTCATTAGTGCTTTGGAAAAATTGTACATAGTGAGAAATAGAAGAACATAGAGAATGGAAGTAGAGGAAATTGTTATCTCTTTTGTTTCTTCACAAGTAGCAATCTATCATTAGAATATAAAATTAACAACCCTTAACAATGAGGGTTTCATTACTATTTATAGAATTTTAGAAGACTTTTCGCCTACCCCCATGTGACCTTTCACTTTTCCTTTGAAACATGTGATTTTTCTAATCCTTAGGGATGAATTAAGTCCTATTTTATTAACTAAGAGTGAATTATTACAATGTTTGAATATAGTCATATTTAAATGAATAATACAAATTTCATGATTACTCACAATGAAGAATTAGAAATGGGGGAGATAAGAGAAGAAAGAATGAGAGAAGAGAAGAAAGAAGTAGTTCTTCCAAAGCATGACTGAAAATTTCTCCGCTTTTGAGAAAGATCCGTACTAACGAAGTTGAAGATGGAAACTAGCCTCTGATGACCCTATACAACATTTTTATACTAATTGGAAAGTTCTGATAAAGTTCACTTTAAACACTATTCCCTTACTGATGATGATGATCGCAAAATTCCCCTTGCACATGATACACAAACACCTCAGACCATTGAATGAGTATTTAAAAACATTATTTCAAGATCTCTCAGAGTTGGATTGAGATGAACATAATCCTCACTCATGATGATGCATTCTTGACCTCTCAATGAGAATGAGGATCACTCTCCTCTTCCTTGGGCTTTCATAATTGTCATCTTTGATATTCAAATTACCTAACAGCTACATCCCTATTCTGCACATTGTGCTGCTAAACTACAAACTTTTCCTTTACTAATTTAATAAGTGTTAGCTCTTTTCTAGCTCATTCATGGCTTACTTGGTTTGGCTCACTAAGTTCAACTTTTTTTTTCTAATTTTGACAACTCACTGAGCTTTCTCAACTTTCTTCCCGAGGGAGAGAGTATGAACTCAACCTAGTTGATGGCTTACAATGATGGTCTTGGGAGCACTTGACCCTCTTTTCATATTTTACTAAATTACGCAATGCCTTAGGATTTCACCTATTGTGTCTTGCAATGCTTTGTTCTTCCTTTATTCACCATTGTAACAAAATTTATGTCTATAATCCTTTCCGAAGGATGAATTACCTTTTTGGAACAATGTTATCATCTAAGAACCCTATGAAGATGCTAAAAAGTAGAGGAAGGGATGAAAACGGAGCCCACTGTCACTTTCCGTACTTGGAATGATAATTTACTATTTTCAGTAAATTGATATTTTCACTTTCTCACCTTAGAACACCTTTTATATCCTTTCTCATTCCTCTGAATGCCCACTAAAAACTCTACCTTTGCAAATTTGCTTTCTATGAAGGTTTGCTATTTATAGTAATATCTTGTGTAGAGACTTACTATTTTTGGAAATTGGTCCTCTCAACCTTGGATTTTGATGAAATCATATTTTTTTGATCTGGGTTTTTATTTTGTGTCTCACATATGAATTTTCATCACAAACTGATCTTATCAGCAGCGGGAAATAACATTTAAAAATTTGGTGCAAGGAAACAAGGGTTTCTTCGCTATAAAAAATAATTTCCGTTCCTGTGAATTCTTCCACCTAGGTTTTTATGGCCTCTAAAATGGTGAAAGAATAAAAAAAAATCACATCAAATCATGTCCTATTTTTATAGATATGCTTTTTTCATTCTCGTGGGAATGTAGTCATTTTAGTGTAAATATGAGCCTGGAACTTTTTAAAAATTTGTGATTTTTATAAAATTTCTGTTTTTTCAGATCACAAAAACATGCATTCAATGGGTGGAAATGGAAAATTCTAAAGGATGAATTTTGGAAAAAATTCGCTAAAGTTTTGGGTGAAAAAGGAGAAATGTGGGGGGAATGAGAAAAATGGTTAAGTGTTGATATTTATAGGTGTGAGAGGGAGAGAGGAAGGGGGAATATTTTTATTCCCCCCATTTTCCCCTTGGGAATGGGATAGGGGGAAAAAAAAATTATGCCTCATCCTTATGAGGACAAGTGGCACACATGTAGAAGTTAGAGCGATGGCTAAAGATTTTGAGCAAAGTGTTAACCAGAGCTTCCCAGGGTCATTTTGAGGGTCCATGAGGCTTAAGGTGGGGGTGAATTTTTATACCCCCTTGTACCCTTGGAGAGGTACATTGGGAAACCTAAATTTCACCTTAGCCTTATACTACCACGTGGCACTAGATAAAATGACTAAGTATCGAATATGTACCTTGGGAAGTGACTTGAAAATGTTATCTCTTGAGATCCTAGATGAATTTTTTAACACTTATTTATATGATAGTGATTGAAAATGATATTTTTATAATGCTTTGATGTTTCTCATGTCTTTATTTTTTATGAAACCCTTTGTAAAACACACTTTTTCTCGGGATAACTACTTTTTCTTGTGAAGAATGAGTTGTATAGGAAAATACATAGTTCTTGAGAAGAATGTGAAATTACCACTATGTAGAGGACTGAAAAATATTTCCATTGATATTTTTTGTTACCTTAAACTCATTCTGAAGCTCCTATAATCATCTCCCAAATCTCCTTCGGCCTCAAAAACTTGCTTTTGCCAAACTTTCTCCTAAACCTCTTAATCTTTCCAAAATATTCCTAAATCAGTTTCACAATGATCATGGATCATGAGTACACCTCCCTGATGAATTTAGGACTTTAAATCACCTTTGGAGAATATGCACCTACTTGAGAAAGGCCAAACATAGCCATTCCCAAACCCACCAAAAAATCCACCTTGAAATGCATTATTTTGAAAGACTCATTTAGAAATTTTTTCTCCTTTTCATCACTTGGGAAAGGATGAGGCCATATACATGACATTATTTATGGGGGGGATAATCCTGACATAGGGGATGGACTGACCTAGAGAGGTGTTAGGGAGGGGTTATGGTGAAATTTTTTGACACCAGTGTAAAGTGTTCATTTTTCAAGTGAATTTTGCCCTTGAAAAAAAATAGGACAATAGTTGACTCTCACTTGGGGAATCATTCTGGATCAAATGAAGTGAGGAAAAGATGAGAATAAATTCCATAATCTCAATTTATAAATTGGACCAGTGTCTTATCCATTAGGATTCACAGATTCAATAACAACAGATAGCTAGGAAGGAGTACACACATAGAACAAAAGGAAACACACAAAACGTGAAAGGGAAAGAAAAAACACAACGAGAAAGGGGAAAACACACCTAAACCAGCTATGGTATAATGCAGGGGACATCCCTCTTTAACTAAATCACTTTTCAATTCCAGAGGTTACCTAGGAAGACGTAGCATTGAATGATGATTTTCTGTGAATTCTTTGACTGGTTTAAGAAAGTAGCTTCATTTCCTCAATTTCTTATGAAGGTCAAGTTATTTCCTTACTACATGTATACTTGGGAGGAGTGAGCCTACATGATCTCTTTGATGCTTGGATCTTCACTCAGAAATTCCATTGCTCTTATTATCTTTGAAATCAATTTCAGAGTGTGAAATACCTTATGTGTTCTCCCACACTGTTGATTTCTCATTTACCATCCCATCGTTCTCCTAGGGCTGATTTTTTTTTAATAGATTGAACATCTTGAGTTTTTTTCTTTCCCTCATTCATGCTTATTGAAAAAAATTCTTCAGAGGCCTTGAATCCATCTATCTCATTATGAGGTGTTTGGAAATAGAGCAAGGAGTTATACATAACCTCATACCTGTCTTGCATGGCCATGGCATGAGTCAAGAAATTTATAATTAGTTCCATATATTTCATACCTTCTACAGCTTTCAAGATTTATTGGAGGGATCCCTTCTTTAAAGTTTCCAAAATCTCACTTTTATGCTCGTTCAAAGAATCTTCATTTTGAATTTCAAGGTAGATTCCTGGAGGAATTGCTACATCATCCCAGAGCTCATTACATTCCACCACTTCATTTTTATGAGCATTCTCAATTCCAGAGGACTCAAGGACCCTTGTTTCAATATTTTCCACATATAAAGAATATTCTTCTTCAAATGGGAAAGAAATAATTTCAATCTCATTATCACATTCATCAATCATCATCATATTTTTCACCCTTTTTGATGATCAAATTTCAAATTGGTAGAGAATTCGGAATTATTCTCACACATGTCTTGCAAATCTATGGCTCCCATCAATAGTTTAATATTGAGTTGAGGATATTTTTTTTCTTCTACAACTCTTAGGATTTCTTGCAAAGAGTCTTCCTTCAAACCTTTCAAAGGCTCATCATAAGTTGTAATTTCTTCATAGAAGAAATGATCAAGGGATTTTTAACCTTCAAATGGGAATGAGAATGCATCCTCATCATGAGGGAATATGTCATCTTAGTTTTCCACTTGAAATTCATCAATAACCACTTCCTCTTCTTCATGGCTCACATCATCCGGTAATTCAAGACTATCTTCTTGCAACTAAAAATTTCTCAATACTTCTTAAAGATCAATGCCTATTTGAGGAACGCTTGGTCCTATCAAGTTGGTAATCTCATCCTCCTCTTTGGTTGTTAAGAAATGATTCATCCCCTTTCTATATTGAAACAATATGTTATCTTTTGGACTTCCTGACTTTTGTACCATGTATCTCATGTTTTTCACAGGAAGTAATTTCTCCATATCTTCTTTAACCAGGATGGCTGTAGAAGACTAATTCATCTAGATTTTTCCTCCCAAGTCTTGGCAGAAGCTTCTACCTAACAACATTCCAAATGTATTCAGGATGTCTACTACCAAGATAGTCATTGACACCTTGTTTATAAATTCAGAAATATTCTCCTGTGCATCCTTGACCTTCCTTACAAGTGGTACTTCCTTTGAATGCATAGAGTAAAAAGAACTAATGGCCTCAGTCAAGCTGATTTTGAGAGAAATTCCAACCTTAACGGGAATTACATTATCAGAGGCAACTAAATCTATTATACAATTATTCAATATCTATTCTCTGAAAATAAGGGAGACATAGAAAGGATCAACCTTATCAATCTTTGATGCACTCAAAGAAAACATGTTCTATGTAGGAGGCTCGGATGGTGTTGGAAGTAGGACCTTAGGATTAGGATTCACAGTGTTATATTTTGGGATACCACTCTGGAAAACATTGAAAAACCTTTTTAATTTATCTGGGTGTGTTTGCAAATATTCTATTTCAATAATCTGAACTTTTTTCTTGTTTTCATGTTTGATGTAATAAAATGGATAAAATGCATGAGAGGGGGTTGAAGACACTTATTTTGGATTTAGAATAGGATTTGAGGTGGGAGTACATGTTTGGGAAAAATAGGTTGACTTTGAAGGTACATTTAAGGCTTGTAAAGGACTAAATTTTGTGAAAGTATGACTGGATTTTGAGGGAGCATTACAGGACTTACTTGGAATAGTGGGTGGCCTCTTACTTTCCACGAGATAAATTTTTAACAATGAGGACTCCATAGAAGGTGGGAGTGGAAATTCTCGTCTGATTATTTTATTTGGTAGAGTCACCATAGGAGTTTTTTCACTCTTCTTCTTTGTAGCATTAGAGGTAGAAAATCCCTTTTGATACTGAGAATGGGTGCATACTACACATGAGAAACTAGGTACATCTTTGTTAACATATTCATAACCTCTAGAATACTCATACAATCATATTTTTGCATCTCTCTCTCCTTCTTATACCTCCAGGATATCATTATATTCACTTTCTTGCTCAATTCCTTCTTTGAATGCTTGAGTTCCACATATTGCATTAATAAGTGGAGCTTCCAAGGAAATCCTTTAGGGTTCTCTCGTAGTCTGATTTCTTCTATGATTTTGATGGAACCCTAATTGGAAAACTTCTCTCTTTAATATTATCATTTCATTTTCCAATTTCTGCAACAACGGATTTGTTCTCTCATCTTTGGGATGTTAAGCCTTACCCTGTGAAGGTTTTTTATCTTTCTAGATAGGATGAGATCATCCTCCACCTCAATGGAAAAATTTTGATCTGCCTTCAGATTTCTAGGCTGATAACTTCTGAGAATGATCCCAACCTTGAGAAATTAAGCACTGATGAAGAAATTTTTCACGTTGTAATTAGATGGCGTAGCTTCAAGAGGTACCCTATTGAGAAACCTATTGTAATGGGCTATAAATTCCCTCATAGTCTCATAAGATTCTTTCTTTATTTGATCCATCTGGACTAGGAGGTCTTGACAGTCTTCGGTAGATTTGAATCTTCCCTTGAAACTAGTTTTAATAACATCCTAGCAGGTGATTGATCTAGCTAGTAGAAGGTATAACCATTCTGCTATTTTTTCTTCAAGTGACTCCACAAGCAGTCTCACAACAACGTATTCGTGTTTGATTTTGAGAATTCCACATGATGTTATGAAGGTATAAATTAGTTCTTTAGGAAGTTTTGTGTCATCACTTGTGAACTTTGGAAATTTATTGTGGGAGCTCATCTTAGAATTTCCCTTTATTAATTTTTCTTTTCTTGTGTTTCCCTTTCTCGTTGCTTGTTCGGTATTTCATGAAGAGGGGGTGCAAGAGTAAGTGGACTTGTATTTCTTCCCCATGGAACAATGGGTTGAGGAATTTCTCTTTATTCATTTGTCATTACTTCTCCTACTTCTACTTTTGTAAATTATTCTCCCAATTCTTCTTTTGATTCTTGTTCTCCTTCAAAAAGTAATTCAATGTTCAATAGTTATTGAAAGATAGGACAATTTGTAAGGGAAGTATCAATAGGGGTTTGGATAGAATGACCAGCTGAACCACTTGAAGAATCAGATGGGGACGAAGCTTGAGAGAAATATTAGGGATTATCTCTGATTTTATCTTGTGGGTTTTACAAAGATTCGAAAGTGGGATCAACAATTCCTCTCAACTTATTCATCCTATTATATCTCCTTTCATCCAACTTTAGGAAAATATTACAATGGGAATATTAAAGGACACTATGGAATATGAAGGGTCATTCACAGGGATCAATAGCGGGATTTTAAGCAATGGTTTTCAATCAACTCTCTTTTTTTTTAATTTTTGATTTTTTTAGATTTTTGGATATATAATTTTTGGGATTTTGTGATTGTATTTTGGGTGCAGAATATGCCAAGTCTTCCCCACTATGGGCACTAAAACATTTTGACGAGATAATTTTTCAAGTGGAAAAATTGATGGGCATCTGGCAATGCTCTGAGACTCTAGGTCCCTCTACTTGTATGGTGCAGGTCCATTTATTATGCGTGCATGAAATTGAAATTTGTCATGGCCTTACAGTCGGGGATCCAATAGGAAGACTCCATAGGAACCTATAGAAAAATATTGTAATTTCTTGCAAGGGAGGAATTTGTTTAGAGTGAAGGAAAGGGAGTGGGAAAAAGAGAGGGGAGGTTAATATTACAGGTAGAAATTCATATGCCTACAAAAATTAATGAGAGTACTTCAACACACATAGATATAGAAGAAAAATAACTTTACAATTAACAACAAGACAACATAATATTAAGAACACAAATTTTCAATAATCTTCCCATAAAAAATAACATGAAACTCCTTTCTTCTACATAGTGAGAAATAGAAGAACGTAGAGAAGGGGAGTAAATGAATTTTTTATCTCTTTTGTTTCTTCACAAGTAGTAATCTCTCATGATCTTACAAAATTGAAAACCCTTAAGAATGAGGGTTTCATTACAATTTATAGAAGTTTAGAAGACTCTTCGGTTACCCACCATGTGACCTTTCATTTGTCCTTTGAAACATGTAACTTTTTAAATCCTTAGGTATGAAATTAAGTCCCCTTTTACTAACTAAGGGTGACTTAATACAAAGTTTGACTATAGTCACATTTAAATGAATAACACAAACATCATGATTACTCACAACAAAGAATTAGAAAGTGGGGTGAGAAGAGGGGAAAGAATGAGAGAAGATAAGAACGAAGAAGTGCTTCCAAAACATGAATAAAAATGTCTCCACCTCCATGGAATATCCACACTCAAGAAGTTTAAGATGGAAACTAGCCTCTGAAGACCCTCTATAACATTTCTATACTGATTAGAAAGCTTTGATGAAGTTCACTTTGAACACTATGCACTTGGTAATGATGATGATCACAAAATGCCCCTTACACATGATATACAAACACCTAGGACCACCAAATGAGTATTTAAAAACACTGTGTCAAGACCTCTAAGAGTGGTATTTAGATGAACACGAGCCTCGATCATGATGATGCATTCTCGAGCTCTCAATGAGAATGAGGAGCACTCTCATGTTCCTTGGGATTTCACAATTATTATCTATGATATTAAAATTACCTTACACCTACATCCTTTTTCTGCACACTATGTTGTAAGACTGCAAACTTTTCCTTTACTAATTTTAGATGTGTGAGATCTTTTCTAGCTCACTCATGGCTTACTTTTTTTGGCTCACTGAGTTCAACTATTTTGTCCTACTTTGAAAAATTCACTAATCTTTCTCAACTTTCTTCACTTGGGAGAGTGGATGGCCTCAACCTGGTTGAAGGATTACAATGATGGTCTTGGGAGCACTTGAGCCTCTTTTCATATTCTACTAGACTTCCCAGTGCCTTGGGATTTTGCATGGCCTAGTAAAGCTTTGTTGCACCTTTTTTCACCATTCTAAAAATATTGATGTCTTCAATCCTTTGCGAAGGATGAACTACCTTTCTTTAAGAATGCCATCATTTTGGAACCCTATGAATATTCCCGAAAGTAGAGGAAGGGATGAAAACAAATCCTACTACCAATTTCCATACTTGGAATGATAATTTATTATTTTTAGTAAATTTTTATTTTCCCTTTCTGACCTTAGAACACCTTTGATCACCTTTCTTGTTCCTACGAATGCTCACTAAAAAAATTACCTTTGAAAAATAATCTTTCTATGAAGGTTTGATATTTATAATAAGCTCTTGTGTAGATACTTACTATTTTTGTAAAGTGGTCCTTCTGACCTCTTACTTTGATGAAATTATCTTTTTTAATATGTTTTTTCTTTCTCATATCACATATGAATTTTCATCACAACCCAATCTGAGGAGCAACGGGAAATAAAATTTTAAGATTTGGTAGAAGGAAACAAAGGTTTCCTCACTGCAAAACATCCTTGTAGTATATGTGAATTCTAACACCTAGGTTTTTATGTCTTCTAAAAATGGTGAAAGAAGAAAAAAAATTCACATCAAACTATGCACTATTTTTTTTGATATGATTTTTTCATTCTCATGGGCACTGTAATCATTTTGGTACAAATCTGGGCTTGTAACATTTTTAAAAATTGCACTTTTTATTAAATTTATATTTTTTAGATCATGGAAACATGTGTGCAATGGGTGGAAATGGAAAATGGTGAAGGAGGAATTCTAGAAAAAAATCACCAAAGTTTTGGGTGGAAATGGAGAAATGTGGGGGGAATGAGAAAATGGCTAAGTGTTGATATTTATAGGTGTGAGAGGGAGAGAGGAAAGGGGTGCATTTTTCTTCCCCATTGTCCCCTTGGGAATGGAATAGGGGGACACAAAAATTGTGTCTTAGCCTAGTGAGGACAAGTGGCACACATGCGGAAGTTGGAGCGGGGGCTATAGATTTGGATAAAAGTGCTAACCAGAGCTTCCCGGGGTCATGTTGAGGGCCTATGAGGCTAAAGGTGGGGGGTGAATTTTTATGCCCACCTTGTCCTATTTTAAAGGGGCATAGGGAAACTAAAATTGTACCTCATCCTCATGCTACCACGTGGCACTAGATAAAATGACTAAGTATCGAACATGTACCTTGGGCAGTGACTTGAAAAATGGCATATCTTGAGCTCCTGGATGAATTTTTTGATACTTATTTATATGATAATGAATAAAAATTATATTTTTAGAATTATGGGATGGGTATAAATACTTTATTCTTCTTTCAACCCTCTCAAAAACTCCCTTTTTCTCAAGATCACTAGTTGTTCCTTTGAAGAATGAGTTGTATAGGAAACTTCATAGTGATTGAGAAGAATCTAAAATTACCACCACATAATGGACTAAAATAGCTTTCCATTGATATTTTCTTGACCTCCAACTCATTATGTATCTCCTAGAATAATCTCCCAAATCTCAAGTTCTTTTTCATAGTGGAAGTTCCTTCGGCCTCAACAACCTTCTTTTTCCAAACTTACTCCTAAACCTCTGAATATTTCCAAAATCTTCCTAAATAATTTACACGATGATATTTGATCATGATTACACATCCTTGATGAATTTAGGACTTTAACTCAGCTCCAAAAAATATTCACTTTCTTGAGAAAGGCCAAAACTAACCATTCCCAAGCCCACTGGAAAATACACCTTGAAAGGCATTATCTTGAAATAATCCTTTAGAATTTTTTTTTATCTTTTTCCACACTTGGTCTAGGGTGATACCACTGACATTGACATTATACAGATGGGAAATAAGCTTGGCATAAGGGATGGACTAACCTAGAGAGGTGTCAAGGAGGTTATAAGGAAACTTTTTGACACTAGGGTAAATTTTTATTGTTTTCAAGTCAATTTTTCCCTTGCAAAAATATAGAAAAACAATTGGACCTCAGTTGGGGAATCATTCTGGATTGAACGAAGAAAGTACATGATGAGAAGAACTCTAGAATCTCAATTTATAAATTGGACCAGTATTTTATCCATTGGGCTTCACAGAGTCAATAACAACATATATCTAGAAAGGAGTAAACACACACAACAAAAGGAAACACATAAAACATGAAAGGGAAAGAACACACATAATAGGAAAGGGAAACACACACCTAAATCACATGTGGTACAATGTGGCAGGTAACCCACTTTCACTGAAGCACTTTTCATTTCCATAGGTTACCTCTGAAGGGGTAACACTAAATGACTATACCTTTGACGAGGTAACACTAAATGACTATGTTCTGTGAAGCTATTAACTGGTTCAAGAAATTATCCTAATTTCCTCAATTTCTTATGAAGGTCAGGTTATTTCATAACTGCATGTATACTTGAGAGGAGTGAGCCTACATTATCTCTTTTATGCTTAGATATTTTCTCAGAAATTCCATTTCTCTTATTATCTTTGAAATTAGTTTCATAGTGTGCATTACTGAAAGGAATGATAAGAAGATTGTTCCAAGCCGCAATCTCAAATGATAATAGCACACCACATTAGCTTTGCAAAACAAAAGAGCTAAAATACCATATATGGAAATCCATCGTAATCCATAATGCTCAATACATTACAATACAATGATTTGAATTACTCAATAAGAAATATGTACATATAGTAGAGGGAAGTGCAACTACTACCTAAATTAGTGGTGAATAACTCCCACTAACTGATACTTTAGTTAACTCCATAAGACTAGTAAGCTAAACTCCACACAACTAGTACACCTATACAAGCTAACCCAACAAGTGTAAGAATTATCCTAATAAATAAATGAAATGATAAATAATAACCTACACTAACACCCTCTTGTAAGCATAGCTTAAGTGGGTGGAAAATAAGGTGGGTCCCAATAACAAGGCCTGATGAGGTACCCACATGGGAAAAATTAACACCGTAAGGTACCCCAAACCAGTAATAAAAAAGTAGAGAGAGAAAAATCCCACTGCAAGATATCCTTAGAATCTCGGCTCCAAAAACTCATACAATGTTGAAGAAGTGTGGTGCACATTGTGGTCTGAATCCACTACTTGATCATCGAACTCAAAAACAACTAACACTAGGTTTTACTAGAATAGCTCCATGCAACGAGACTGTCAATGGAGTGATGTCAAAAATGCAAAAAAACACCAAACATAATTTGATCAACTACTACAAATAGGTGTGCCACAATCCAAGAACAACCAAGGCA
Source organism: Taxus chinensis (assembly GCA_019776745.2). Classification (NCBI taxonomy): domain Eukaryota; kingdom Viridiplantae; phylum Streptophyta; class Pinopsida; order Cupressales; family Taxaceae; genus Taxus; species Taxus chinensis. The sequence continues at coordinate 156,381,942 of CM034155.1, read as the reverse complement.
ATAAGGAAAGGACACGAAATCCAAATAACTAGGAGTGCGATGATCCAAGAAAAGCCAAGATAAAAAGGCAAGGACATGAAACCCAAAGAAGCAGTATCAACACATAACAAGGCAAGAATCAGTATCAACATCATACCCTCCCATACTGCTAAATGGGTAGAGTGACACACAAGATTTGTATGAGTTTCCAAAATCAACTACTCGAACACTGAAAAACTAATACTGGGCTTGACCAGAATAGCTCCCCCACAAGAGAGACTGTCAACATGCTAAACAATAAAGTGTCAAAAATATAGATCCAGAATATCAACAAACAAGAGAGATATAAATGTATACACCCATAGATACAAGAATGCAACACCCAAAAGTTAAGGACGTCAGGCTCAACTGAATTTACATCCAAAAGTGATTACAACACCCTCCCAAATTTAGCACTTTATAATTGAGTGCATATAAACATTATAATGAGAAAAAGTACCTTTTAAATTTGAAATATTTGTTTAAAAATTTCACCAATGCGTAGATCTCAAAAAAATACACAATTTCAAGAAAAATATCGCCTTAATCCGAGCTACAAATCAAAATTTATGAGCTCTAGAAGGTTTTGCTATTAAAATAATATTTTAATGATAATCTTTTTTTTAAAAGGTACACATGACACCCAAATGTTCAAAGGGTACAAGAGTGCATCCACGCGATACAGAATTGCGACCAAAGGATAAAACCCTGCACCCAAAACAGAAATATCCAGAGGGTAATAAAATGCATCCAGAAGGTACATTGCTTATATCCAACGGATAAAAGAATGTACCTAGAGGGTAGAGATCTGCATCCAGTGGATAAAAGATTGCATCCAAAAGTGAAATATCCAGAGGGTAAAATAATACATCTAAAAGGTACATGCTTATAGCCAATGGATAAAATAATGCACCTAACTGATACAAATCTATGTCTAGTGGATAAAAGACTGCATCTAAAAATGAATTATCCAGAGGGTAAATGAATGCATCCGAAGGGTACACACTTATATCCAATGGATAAAAGAATGCACCCAGAAGTTATAAATCTATGCCCTGATTTAACTATCTCAAAACATGGTCGAGTTTACAGTCAATTCTAGGGTTATGGAAATTCTAAATCCAATGGTGCACTCCATTTTACATAAAAATGCATGCTGCAGAAAAGTGATGACAAATTCCAAATATATGACAATAAGTAAGCCCTTGATTGCAAAGAAAAACTTACAAATTGATGTCTACATCATCTACTACTCTGATACCATGAAAGGAACAATAAAAATATTTTTTGAAGGTGTGATCTCAGATGATAATAGCACACAACATTATCTTTGCAAAACAGAGGAGCTAAAATACCATATATGGAAATCCATCATAATCCATAATGCTCAATACATTACAATACAATGACTTGAATTACTCAATAAAAAATATTTACATATAGGAGGAGAGAAGTGAAACTACTATCCAAATCAGTGGTGAATAACTCCCACTAACTGATACTGGTAGTTAAGTTAACTCCATAAGACTAGTAAGCTAACTCCACATAACTGAGAAGCTAACTCAACATAACTAGTAAGCTAACTCCACACAACTAGTACACTTAAGCAAGCTAAGCCAAAAAGTGTAGGGCTAACACAAGTGTAATAATTATCCTAATAAATAAATAAAAGGATAAATAATAACCTGCACTAACAATTACCTTATGTGTTCCCCAACACTACTAATTTCTCACTTGCCATCCCATCATTGCCCCACGGCTGAGTTTTGTTTGAATATATTGAACATCTTGAGTCTTTTTCTTTCCCCCATTCATGTTTATTGAAACCTTTTTCTTGAGAGGCCTTGAATCCATCTATCTCATTATGAGGTGTTTGGAAATAGAGCGAGGAGTTTGACATAACCTCATACTTGTCTTGCATGGCCATGACATGAACCAAGAGGTTTAGAATTAGTTTCGGATGTTAGTACCTATTTATGTTTGTCCTTTTTTCAATGTTATTCTACCCCTTGAATTGTTTCTAGTAAGAAAAATCAATGAGGGTTCTTTTTTGGGAAGTATTTCTCCTTCCCATTGTGTCTGCTACAATTAGATGGCCAAGTATGCAAATGGTCTTGTTGGTATTATAAAGGGTCATGAGGATTTCACATGATCAAATGAGCATGAAAGAATGTACCTTAATCTAAAATTGGTATTTTGGGATTCTATGCCAAAGGTAAGTATTGTGTGGACATGAGGGTTTCCCCCAAGACCTAATGATTGGTCCTTTTCAAAATGTTGGTTTGGGTTCCTAGACTTATATTTAGTAATAGAACAAGTGTAATGTTGGGGATAAGCTGGGTGCCCAAGATTTTGTGAGATCACATTTATGGTCTGAACCCCGATTGGTGCACATGGATACTCAGATTCGGATGTAGCTTCAGGCCCTAGATTTGAATGTGTTACTTTATCCAAATTCTTTGAAAATGATTATGGATTTGTCATTTTCAACTCTAGAAGCTCGATTTATAAGTTAATCTGAAAAATAATTTCAGTACTTCATTATGTTTTAATTGGTGTCATGTCACTCGAAATATGCCTAGTGGATTAATGGGGTAGTTTTACATGTAATTGAAGATTAAACAAATGCAATATTAAGAACACAAAAAAAATGTTGAGTACATTGCAAAGGAAACAAAAAAGTAGACTCAAATGCATGTTTTATAGTAGAAAAATTCGGGTTCTATTTAAGGGGCCACATCCCTCCATTGTATAAATATGTGAACAAAATAAGAAAATGAGATACATTCAAATATACATAACATAGTGGCACTTAATCAAACTTTCATTATTTTAGTCACATTTGGAGCACCCTTCAGGAACTGGTCTTGGCACCAAATAAAGTCCTCATGGGCCACGCCGCTAAAGACAAATTGTATGTCTCCCGTTATTGAGGAAAAACATTTGGTACTCATCTGGGTTTTTTATTTGAACTTTTTTTTTATCTTTATGATATTTGAAAAAAAAATTGATCTTTGATTTACTCTCATGATGTCATATGATTTATTTTTCTAGAGTTATCATTCCGACAGTGGCGACTCTGTTATCCATTTGATTGTAGTATACCATTGGTTTTTCATTTTGATGAGGTTCAACTAAAGTTTTGTGTCTTTTTTAGACTCTTTGTTTAATGTTTACCATTATGTCATCTCAACTTTATATGGTGAATATTTATCTGTAAAACTTAGTTTTATGCGAAGCTTTCCATGGGTATCTATGATAGTGATGAGATTTATCCCCCTTCTAAAGTCCCTTTTAAACCAAGTTTATTCAAACCCTTGGACTTTAAGAAAATATGTGGCTACCCCCATCAGATCCTTAGCGGGATCAAACTCAAATTTCTTGTGTTTCGAGGGTATGGAGATACTTCTGTGGAATAACATTTTTCCATGTTTGAGGAAATTATGCATGAATACTAGGTGAGTTATGAATATTTTTTTATGAGGTTATTTGTGCAAACACTGTAAGGAAATGATAGAGACTAGTTTAATTATTTACCTCAGCACTATGTCAGTTCGTGGATGGAAATGGTAAATTCATTTGGACATCAATTCATTGATGACCCTGCTTCTTTTTTCTATGGGCATGATGAAGATGCCTTATACTTGGTTGAAGGAAGAAGGTTCATGTGTTTTGGGAATGAATAAGTTGACACTACATAATACGTGTCAAGTGATAAGACACTGATTTATGATTGTGTTGACCAGAATGATCAGATTGGTTATGTTTTTGTCTAGTGTGACAAATGTTTTATGCCCTGTGCCCCTATGCTTTGGAAAGTGTGCTCAATGTTGAAAAAGTGAAACTAGGCACTAAAGAAAGACATGTATTACATGGTTCCATAACTAAATCAGTGGGGTGTCTTCCACTAACATCCTACATGCCTGAATAGCTGATGAGTTATGGGATATTCTCTCCAGAGTATGTCAAGATTTGATCAAAATTTTTGATGTAGTTATTTAAAACATAGTTCATGCTTCATTTTCTCATTATTTTGTTTTGATAAAGGATGAAATGATTGATAAGTATAACAGAAATGTCCCCTCAGTAGAAGACATATGTGGTTTGCTTGATGTAATAGTGGAACAAGTGAAACATCTCAGATAAGGTATAAGTTATGAAAAGACCTGAATGTTGATGATTTGATCTCCTTATATGTTCCTGAAACTAGGGTAATGACCTTGGATAAAGGGGAAGATCACTTTGATAACAATACTGAGAATATTATATTAGTCAATGAAAGGTATAAGGATAGTAATTTGGATTTGGTCCCAGAGGATGTTAAAACAGGATGACCTGTAAAGAAAGGGGTTTGTGCTCTTGGTCCCCTATTTTTTGATCAAGTGTTGGAAAATTCCTTATTTCCATAAATTTTGGGAATGCAACAGGTTATTTCACCTAAGGATTGAAAGTTTCAAATATAAATTAGCCCCTCCCCTTTCAAAAATGATACTGATGTGTTTGGATTTTTGTGTTGGTTCCCCGCCTGTTAAGAAAAGTGCAATAAGAACATATGGTCTCCTTTCAAATGTAGGTATGGTAAATACAAGTAAAGGTGAGTATGCTAACCATTTTCTTAATTCCTATGTTGATTTTAAAAAGGATTGGATGAATGGATATTTATCTACTTTGGAAAGAGAAATTTATCAAACATATTAAGAAACACATACAGGTCCTCGGATTGTTATATCATGTGGTGTGTTGTGAAAATGGAATTATCTATGAATGGATTTTGCCTAGAGGGAAGATCTAATCTATGGGTATGAATGGAGACATGATTTTTCTTCTACAAAATGAAGGGTTTCTAGGTGATGGAAACTAGTTGATAATATGTGTTTCAATTGAATTGATTATGATCATTACCTTTAGAAGTTGGCATGGTATCTTGGGTATTTGGATAGGATAACGAAATATCATATAGGATACCAGTGGATTATGATGGAGGTTTTTTAGGTCCTTAGACCCTAGTGGTTTACTTGTATAATATACAGTGGTGTGCTTTATCTTTTTTGGGTTCCTATTTGGGTTTCTATTGATTTTTTGGTGGTTGGTTTTTTCTCTCATGGTGCTAACTTGCAATTTTGATCATATTTTGACTTTATTGTCCAATGGATAGGTGTCTTATCTTCTTATTTTGGTATTTTTCTAGTGTTCTTTGGACACCCAAAGGGGGAGTCCATCCCCGATCTAGAGCTGATGTTGGTACCCATTTATGTTCATCCTATTTTCAGTCTTTTTTTTCCCCTTGAATCCTTTTTCAAGAAGACAAGATCGATGAGGGTTCATTTTGGGGAAGTATTTCTCCTTCCCATTATGTCTTGCTATAGTTGGATGGACTGAATATACAAATGGTATTATTTCTGCTATTATAAAGGTTCTTTAAGGATTTCTACATGATCTTAAGGTAGCATAAAGATTGTATCTTTAATGCAAATTCAGGACTTCGGAAGTTCTATGGGATAAAGATGAGTACTGGTGGAGTGCAGGGTTTTCCCCCAAGACCTGAAGGATAAGTGTTTCCTTTTTAAAAGTAAACCGTAAAGTTCCCTTAGAAATCCAATCCGGACTGTACCTATCCAGTAATAACAATGAAGCGTAATCTATTTTCGGGCTTTACCTGGACTGTTCAAAGAGGAAGTTTGTCCCCGGCATCTGAGAGGAGGTCCTTATTTGATCTTTTGAAATAATAATATTTTAGTGCACATGGATTTTTTGTTGTTTGCAAATGGAGATTCAATCCCTAGAGTTTTTTTCTGGTACCCATCTAGCTGGTTGAATGCTTTGGAAATGAAGTATGGATTAAAGTAGTTTTGACCAATTTCTAAGCTCGATTTACAAGGTGATAAGAGGAAAATCATTTTAGTACTTCACTATGATTTGGTAATAATGGTGTGATGTCACTAAGATGCATCCGTAGTGGAGTGTTTTTCTTGAGGGTAGTTTTTCATAGTAATTGAAGATTAAACAAATGAAATATGTAAGAACACAAAAATTATTGTCAAGAAGCAGATATTTGCACATGTCACACATTTCAAAAACTAAACTTAACTCAGAGGATTTATAGTAGAAAAAGTGGGCTTTCTATTTAAGAGGCCCTATCCCTCTACTCTATAAATATATGAACAAAATAATAAAATGAGATACATTTAGATATACATAACATAGTGGCACTTATATCAAACTTCCATTATTTCAGTCACATTTAAAGCACCCTTAAGGAAATGGTCTTAACACTGAATAAAGTCGTCATGGGCCTCGGCACTGAAGACAAATTGTATGTCCCCCGTCAAGCCTGTTGACATTTATTTTTTGCATAGTTCAAGGATACTCACTTTTTGACCATTCATAATGGAAACCAACTCCTTCCTTCGCTTAGGAGTGTTCACCCATTCACGTAGAGTGAGCCCTCCTCTTTCATATGCTTTTTTATGTCAGCCTCTAGTCGGACAGGCCTCTAGAACTAGGGTCGCATCACAACTTTGGGAATTAGGGAGGGAATGCCTCTTCTTCGATTAAAATGCATGCATTTTGACCACATCTTGCATATCCTATATAGCATACTCTAATGCTGCAAGCCACTCCTCTGTTCTGCTCATTTGAGAATTTGAGGATGGACCTTCATTTTTTAGTTCCTCTGTTTGGGCCAAAAGAGCGAGATCGGTTTCTAGCAGGGAGGTGGAAAATAGGCCTTAAGCATATCCCAGTGTTCATCATGAACACACGGGAAATGGTGAGACCATTGATTCCTCAATAATTTGGGACTTAAATGGAACTTTGGGTGGACCAAGTGGAAGTGCAAGGTTTGAAAAATAAAGAAGGAAGGACACATCTCAACCAAACGATTCAAGAAGGACAACACTATGGATTCCTGATGAGGGTTATCTTGGGCATTGGCTCTAATATTTGACACATTAAAAACTTGACGAATTAAGGCCTAATTCAGCCCTAAGAGTTGGAAAAATTAGCCCATGTGAGCCAATTCCTTTCTTGAAGGACTTGCACTCAAGGAAGATGAGGCCATTGTTGAGAACACTGATATGGAATGGGACAGTAGGAAGGGAAATGGATCTGAAATTTCACAGATGGCGGTCCAAATTGGAAAGTAAAAGACTCTGAAAAAGATAAGTGATGAATGAAAGGATGATAGACTATTTAAATAGGCATGGTGCTAGTGTTGATGTGGTAAAGGACATTTTTTTGCTATTAATACCATATCCCATTCCGATTTATAGGTATGTGTGAGGTTTAAATAAAGATCAACTATTTATGTGAAATGTGTCACCGAAGAGTGATTAAAGGCCCACATGTTTCAAAAATGTCTTGTCACATTAAAATTTTTGGCCACATCATGCTCATACACATGTGGAAATTCTAAATATTAAGTGTGACATGACCTAGAAAAAGTTTTGGCTACATCATGATGACGTATGAAGGAAACGTTGGTTGTTGGAAAAATTGGCGGCCATTTGTGAGTAATTATTTACATTTTTTCATGGCATCCCCGAGCACTTGTAGATAGTGGTAGTTTATGGGAGGTCCAAGTATTATGCTCTAAAGCCCTAAGATGATAAGGCAATATATAAGATGAAAAGAGGATTTTAGAAAAGGAGGTGGTGGCAGTTCTTAGAGGGAGATCTTAGCAAGAAGGAACAATGGTGGGAAGCTCTTGAATAAAATATTGGAGGGAATTTATAGAGGCATTGTTAACCAGAAGGAGGGACTATGTTATGATGAAGGTTTTTCTTGTATAACCCAATTATCAGGAATTTATGTTTAGATGATTACATCTGTACAGTCATTAACGGGATTTGAGAGCATAAATATGTGTTTCCCTTATCTTTTCCTAAGTTTGATGGGTTCTACCTGGAAAATTTATCAAGATGTATGGTATTTCTTTGTTTTTTGTTACGAAATGATGTTGGGGTTGAAGTGAAATGTGTATTATTTTGTCATTTTTCATGAATCATGGTTGTAATTTAGTTTCAAAAGTATCATGAAACTACTTAGCTCTTGTCTAGGAAGGGTGTGAGCATTTGACGTTTCTAAGGGTACATGAAAGTGTCATTTTAGAAGCCTATAAAAGTATCCCTACAGACTGAGTAGGATTTGGGGGTATGATTTGTAAATTTTTGGGGTACCTTGATATAGCTTATTCAGCATGATTTGCATGTAATAATTTAGCCTTAGGTTTACTAAGCTGTATTTTTCAGGAATTTAGAGTTTTATCTTCTCAGAGCCTTTCCCGCAAGACAGTCTCCTGCAAAAGTCCCATTAATTTTTTTCTTGTATTCATGTAGTGTTTCTATAATTCCCCTAGTTACCCTTAAAGTCTTTTTCCCTTTTCCCATTCTTCATTCAAAATCCCTCTTATCCCCACTAAAAATCTAAACAACCTTTGGGAATCATCTTAACACATTACATGGATCTCAGAATGTTTATTCATACTTTACAGATCCACCTCATAGAACACATTATCGATGTGTATAACTTGCATATTCTCACCCCCGATTTGGGATCCCATTATTTACCCACTATAAACTTGTCCAAACCTACGGGATTTATGTGTGGGTCGGCCTAACACTACATTTTAGTAGTCCATATCGGGTCCCCAGGTGCTTGCAATGCTTATTTAACCTCTCTTTTTGAGCAAGTGTTGCATCTTGTAGTTACACCTAACCTCAATAGTCTAATCCTATAGATCAGGTATTTAATCCTGATATCCAACCTTACCTTGTATCCCCCTGACAACATCTCGGGTCCTCTCACCCTAACCAAGGTAGAGGTTAAAATTAGTAGGGACATCAAACATGCTCTTTTTTCGGGTACCCCCCATTTCACTTCATCGGGAAGGGTTGGTAGGTGAGTGGAGAAAGACACCACCCCCAGTTACCAAACAATGTTTCACATGGGCCTAAATCTATTTTCCTACTTCTTTCCCCATTTTCTGAGCCCATTCACCCTTCCCTGGGGAGTGGATCTGGGAGACAACACCAGATCTTTTGTACCTTTCACAACTTTCAATATTTCTTGTAGCGATCCCTTCTTTAAATTTTCCAAAATCTCACTTTTATACTCATTCAAAGAATCTTAATTTTGAGTTTCAAGTCAAATTCGTGGAGAAATTTCTACATCATCCCAGAGCTCGTTGTAATCATCCACTTATTTTTCATGGGGAGTCTCATATCTAGAGGACTCAAGGACCCTTGTTTCAATATTTTCCATGTAGAAAGAATCCTCTTCTTCAAATGGGAAAGAGAAAACTTTAATCTCATTTTCACACCCATAAATCATTATCGTAAGAGGTACATCACATTTTCACCCTTTTTAATATCATCATGATCAAATTTCAAATTGGTGGAGAATTTGGAATTAGATTCACACTTGTCTTGGAAATCCATGGCTTGCATCAATAGTTCAAGACTGAGTTAAGGATCTTCTATTTCTTATCCAACTTTTAGGAGTTCTTGCACATATTCTTCCTTCAAACCTTTCAAAGGATCATCATAAGTTGACATTTATTCATAGATGACATGATCAAGGGAATTTTCACCTTCAAATGGGAATGAGAAAACCTCATCATGAGGGAATATGTCAACTGATTTTTCCACTTGAAATTCTTCAATAACGACTTCCTCTTCTTCATAATTTGCATCATCCGGTAAATCGAGACTATCCTCTTGTAACTTAAAATTTCTCAATACTTATTCAATATTGATACCTCTTAAAGAATGAATGTTTGTTCCTATCAAGATGGGAATATCATCCTCCTCTTCGGTTGTTATGAAATTATTCATCCCCTTGCTATCTTGATACAAAATGTTAGCTTATAGACTTCTTGAATTTTTCACCATGTATCTCATCTTTTTCACAAGAATAAATTTCCCCATATCTCCTTTAACTTGGATGGTTTTAGATGACCAATTCATCTAGATATTTCATCCCAAGTCTTGGCAGAAACTTCTACCTAACACCATTCAGAATGTAGTCGGGATGTCTACTACCAATATAGTCATTGACACATTCTTATCTATGAATTCGGTGAGAGTAGCATGTGCATCTTTGACCTTCCCTAAAAATGGGACTTCCTTTGACTCCATAGATTCACAAAAACCACTGGCCTTAATCATGATGAGTTTAAGGGAATTCGTGACCTTCACAAGAATTACATTTTCAAAGGCACTCTAATCTATTATACAATTATTCAATATGTAGTTCTGACGAGAAGGGATACATAAAAAGGATAAACCTTATCAGTCTTTGACGCACTCAAAGAAACCATGTTTTTTGTAGGAGGTGTGGGTCATCTTGGTAGTAGGCCCTTAGGATTGGGATTCACAATGTTATATTTTGGGCTACCACTCTAGAAAACATCAAAAAACCTCTTGAATTTCTCCTGGTATGTTTACAAATATTTGATTTTAGGAATCTAAAAATTGGTCTTTTTTGTATGTTTGACGTAATCAAATAGAGAAAATGCATGCGATGAGGTCGAAGACACTACTTTTAGAGTTAGGATAGACATGGAGGTGGGAGTAGATGTTTGGGGAAAAAAGGTTGACTTTGAAGGTACATTAGAGACTTTTTAAGGACTAATTTTTTGGAAGTAGGACTTCATTAAGAGGGAGAATTACGGGATTTACTTAGAATAGCAGGTGGCGTCTTTCTTTCTAGGGGATCAAGTTTCAACAATGTGGACTCTATGGAAGGTGGGAATGGAGATCCTTGACTAATTATTTTGTTTGGTAGATTCACCATAAAAGGGTCATCACTCTTCTTCTTATATGTGGTAGAAGAGGTAGAAACTCCTTTTTGAGACTAAGAACCGGTGAATACTGCACATGAGAGATTGGGTACATCTTTTTCATCATCTTCATCACCTTTGTAATTCTCATGGAATCTTATTTTTGTATTATTCTCTCCTTGTTCAACCTCTAATAATCATCATCTTCACTTTCTTGCTCAATTCCTTATTTTAATGCTCAATTTCCATAGATTTCATTGATAGGTGGAGCTTCTAAGTCAAGCCTTTGGGGTGCCCTTGAAATCTAAGTTTTTCTAGGATTTTGATGGGACCCTTATTTGAAAACTTCTCTTTTTAATATCGTCATTTCATTTTCCAATTTCTGCAACAACCGATTTGTTCTCTCATCTTTAGAATGTTGATCCTTACCCTTTTAAGGGTTCTTGATCTTTCTGGATAGGATGAGATCATCTTCCATCTGAATGGAAAAATATTTAGCTTCCTTCAGAGTTCTAGGCTAAGAAATTATGAGAATGAACCTAACCTATGACAATTGAACACTGATGAAGAACCTTTTCACCTTGTCATTATATGGCATAACTTTAAGAGGTATCCTTTTTAGCAACCTCTTTTAACGGGCTACAAAGTACCTCATAGCCTCATTATATTATTTCTTTATTTGATCCAGTTGTACTAGGAGGTCTTGATAGTATTCAGTATATTTGAATCTTCCCTCGAAAGTATTTTTGATATCATCCAAACAAGTGATATATCTAGCTGGTAGAAGTTACAATCATTCTACCTCTTTGTCTTAAAGTTACTCCATAAATAGTCTTAAGACAATGTCTTCATCTTTGATTCTAAGAATTCCACATGATGTGATGAAAGCGGATATGTGTTCTTCATGAATTTTTGTTTCATCACCTTTGAACTTTAGAAATTTCTTGCGGGAATTCATCAATAGTTCATGAAGAGGGGTGTGAGAGCAAGTGGAATTGTATTTCTTCCCACTAGATTAATGCGTTGAGGTATTTCTCTTTATTCATCCACCATTTCTTATCATGCTTCATCTTTTGCTTCTACTTTTGCATATTCTTCTCCCAATTCTTCCTCTGATTCTTGTTCTCCTTCACCAAGGAATTCAATGTTTAATGGTTATTAAAAGATAGGATAATTTGTAGGGAAGTATCAATAGAGGTTTGGATAGGATTTCTAGGTGAACCACTTGAATAATTAGATGGGGACGAAGCTTGAGAGAAATAGTATGGCTTATCTCAAAAAAATTCTTGTGGGTTTTGTAAATCTTCAAAAGTGGTATTAACAACTCCTCTAAACCTATTCAGCCTAGTATATCTCCTTTCAACAAAATTTGGGAAAATATTACAACAGGAATATGAAAAGACACTATGGAATATGAAGGGTCATTCACATGGATCAATAGTGGGTTTTTTAAATATGGTTTTATATCAAATCTCTTTTTTTCAATTTTTAATTTTTTTGATTTTTGGATATATACTTCTTAGCATTTTGTGGTCGTATTTTGGGTATAGATTATGCAAATTCTACCCCATGGTTGGTGCTAAAAGCCGTTGTAGAGAAAAAATTTCAGGTGGAAAAATTGATGGGCATCCACCAATTCTTTGAGACTCTAGGTCCCTCTACTTGTATGGTGCAACTCCATTTATTATGCGTGCATGAAATTGAAATCTATGGTGGCCTTATGATCGGGGATCTAATAGGGACACTCCACAAGAACCTGTGGCAAAATTTTGCAATTTTTTGTAAGGGAGGAATTTGCTGAGAGGGAAATAAAGGGAGAGGGAAAAAGAGAGGGGAGGTTAATATTATAGGTATAAATTCATATGCATACAACTATTAATCAGAGTACTTCAACACACATAGATATAGAAGAAAAATAACTTTACAATTGACAATAAGACATGATAATATTAAGAACACAAAGTTTCAATAATTTTCGCATAAAAAAAGACATGAAACTCCTTTCTTCTTCATTGATGATTTGGAAAATTGTACATAGTGAGAAATAGAAGAACATAGAGAATGGAAGTAGAGGAAATTGCTATCAATTTTGTTTCTTCACAAGTAGAAATCTCTCATGATCATACAAAATTGAAAACCCTTAAGAATGAGGGTGTCATTACAATTAATAGAAGTTTAGAAGACTCTTCTACTACCCACCATGTGACCTTTCATTTCTCCTTTGAAACATGTGAATTTTTTAATCCTTAGGGATGAATTAAGTCCTCTTTTATTAACTAAGGGTGACTAATTACAATGTTTGACTATAGTCATATTTAAATGAATAAGACAAACTCCATGATTAATCACAACAAATAATTAGAAAGTGGGGAGAAAAGAGGGGAAAGAATGAGAGAATACAAGAACAAATAAGTACTTCCAAAGCATGACTAAAACTCCCTCTTCCTTTGAGGAAGATCCACACTGAAATAGTTGAGGATGGAAAATAGCCTCTGATGACCCTCTACAACATTGTTATACTGATTGGAAAGTTCTAGTGAAGTTAACTTGAACACTATGCCCTTGTTGATGATGATGGTCACAAACTCCCCCTTGCACATGATATAGAGACGCCTTAGACAGTCAAATGAGTGTTAAAACACTATTTCAAATCCTCTTAGAGTTGGATTGAGATGAACACAAGCCTTTCTCATGATGATGCATTCTTGACCTCTCAATGAGAATGAGGATCATTCTCTTATTCCTTGGGCTTTCACAATTTTCTTCTATCATATTCAACTTTACTAACACCTACATCCCTTTTCTGCACACTATGTTGCAAGACAACAAAATTTTACTTTACTATTTTAAGAAGTGTGAGCTCTTTTATAGCCCACTCATGGCTTACTTGATCTAGCTCATTGAGTTCAACTAGTTTAGCCTATTTTGTTCTGGCTCACTAAGCTCACTCATGGCTTACTTGGTAAGCTCTTGTGTAGAGACTTAATATTTTATGAAAGTGGTCCTCCCAACCTCAGATTTCAATGAAATTTTATTTTTTGATATGGGCTTTTATTTCTCATCTCACATATGAATTTTCATCACAACCCGATCTTAGCAGCAACAGGAAATAAAATTTTAAAATTTTGTACAATGAAATGAAGGTTTCTTCGCTGAAAAAAATACTTTCCATGTATGTGAATTCAGCCACCTAGAGTTTTATGGCCTCTAAAAATGGTGAAAGAAGCAAATAAATTCACATCAAACCATGCCCTAGCTTTTTAGATATGAGTTTTTCATTCTCGTCATCAAAACATGTTTTCAATGGGGTAATGTAGTCATTTTAGTGCAAATATGACACAAAAAGTTTCCCCTTTTATAGGGACACCAAAAGTTCCCCTCGGCCTCATGTTTCCACGTGGCACCAAATAAAATGACTAATTATCGAACATGTACCTTGGGCAGTGATTTGAAAATGACATATCTTGAGCTCCTGGATGAATATCTTGAAACTTATTTATATGATCTTGACTAAAAATAACATTTTAACAAATATTGGATGGATTTCATGCCTTTATTCTTATTGAAACCCTCTAAAAATTCCATTTTTCTCAACATCACCAGTTGTACCTGCAAAGAATGAGTTGTATAGAAAAATGCATGGTGTTTGAGAAGAATATGAAATTACCACCATGTAGAGGACTGAAATAAATAACCATTTATATTTTTTTAACCTCCAACTCATTTTTGATCTCCCATAATCATCTCCCTAATCTCAATTTCTTTTTCACAGTGCAAGATCCTTCGGCCTCAACAACCCACTTTTTCCAAAATTTCTCCTAAACCTATGTATCTTTCCAAAATCTTCCTAAATCAGTTACACAATGATCATGTCTCACGATTACACCTCCCTGATGATTTCAGTACTTTAACTTAGCTCCGCAGAATATGCACCTGCTTGAGAAAGGCCAAAACTAACCATTCCCAAGCCTGTTGAAAAATTCACCTTAAAAGGCATTATCTTGAAAGACTCTTTTAAACTTTTTTTCTCTTTTTCCACACTTGGGTGAGGTTGAGACCATAGAAATTGACATTATAAAAATGGGGGATAATCCTGGAATAGGGGATGGACTGTCCTAGAGAGGTGTCAGGGAGGGGTTACAATCAAAAATTTTGACACTAGGGTAAATTTGTCTTATTTTCAAGTGAATTTTACCCTATCAAAAACAAAAGATAACACATCAGAAACATGGAAATGAGTTCATGTTGGTGTGTCTTGTATTTTTGTTTTCCATCAATGAAAAAGGGGGATATTGTTGGCCATTGTGTGTTAGTGTTGTCATTGATGTCAAATAAATTGATGGAAAAGAGTGTCATGGTGTTATATCAGTCTCTATGAGGTGTATTGAATGGTCAAACATGAAGGTTGATTTGTAGTGTACAATTTTGGTGAGGTATAAGTTGTTCTGAGGCATGATTCAGTGTGTATGGACATAGTATGAGTCCTCTCAAGTTTAATGAAGGTTTTCATGAGGTCACACATAGTTGTATATGTGTGTTACAGGTATTAATGAGCCTATAATGAGTCATCATGGTTATTTTATGAGTTGAATGGCTTGGGTCAAGTTATTTTAGGCATATTCCTAGTCCTAGAGCATACAATATGGTATGGTGACTTGAGATTTGGAGTTGATCAATCTTGTTCAAGCATGGTAGTAACATGATGATGAGTTATATGACATTTATGGTGAGGTTCAGGTAAATTCTCATAGGTTTGGTGTTATTTCATGGTCCTTGGGAAGCAAGAAGGTGGAGAACATGTTAGTGCTCATTTTGATCTTGTCCTTCTATCCCAAATTTTCCTTCAAATTTTTCTTTGTCTATTTTTTTTATTTGAAAACATGTATGCTTGAAGAATGCAATCGTATTCAATACAAAAAAAATCTCATGTTTGAGTCATAAATCCGATGTGAATCCTCTTTTTTGGTCAAGGAATGTGGTAACCATGTCGTTTCTATGAAATATTCATGAAAATTTTATCAAATGATTGTGATTATCCTTGTAAATCCTTCTTGTATATCATCCCTTATACCTTCACTACAAATTTCATTTGTTCCTTTGCATTCCAAAGACACATGGTGTATTTCTATTAGCTACACTATAGCAGTATTTTTGTTACAAAGTTACACAATTTGCATAATAAATGCAAAATTAAAACCTAGTCCCAAAGCCTGATGAATATTCCCATGAATATTCGAGTCAAATAGTGCAAAAAGAGAAGTTGACCCTGCTCCCAAATAGAATACGTATCAAAATAGGATTGGAGTGGTGAATCAGGTTGATAATTTACTTTCACAACAATGAGCCGATGGAGTGTAAAATGAAAAGAAACCTCTAAGGCCCGTCAGGGACACGTGTTAGTGCTTCATGCAAAGTCAAAAGTTTGATGCTCAGGTCAATTTTACAGTTTTACACCAAGTTGAGAAAATAAGCAAAAGTGCAAATGAACCCCATAACTCCACCACTTTTAAAATTTAGACATGTGTCAACTCCTTAGTAAAATTCAAGAGGCAGGGTTTCGGGCCAGATCTACAAATTTTCACTCATTTGAAAGGTAATGAAAAAGTGAAAAAAGAAACCCTGAGCCCGTAAAGCATAAGATCAAGTCACATGGATGGTCCACATTCAAACGAAGGAAGTGAGTTGGATGGCCAAGATGTGGTGCATTTATGTATACTGCCATTAATGCATTTTTGTATGAGTCAAGGTATATTTTTTAGAAGCTTTCAAAAATTTCAAATTACTACCATTGCATGTAAATAACTAGATGCGCTGGCTTCAATAATTTGCAAAGAAAAGAAAGAAAATATGACTGTAGGGTGGTGGCATTGAGCTAGAGAATTCAGAATTGAAGTAGGAGAAAATTGTACAATATTTACACGAGAAACGGGTAAGTCTTTTTTGTGTTCATGTTCTTATTATTTTATTTAGGATTTGTAAAAGATTAAGGGTGGAAATTAAATCATATAAAATTAATCCCATTACGTCAATATTTCACGCCACCTCCAGTATTACCAGTAATTTGGATAAAATCGCAAACATAAACTTGTGAAATACCGACTTGGATGATTTTCTTTGAAGGCTCTATGATCCCAATAAGAGTTAATTTATGGCATCTATTGAGGCTAGCCATATTTCCCTAGCCATTTTTTTTCGTCCTTCTATGCATTTTCCTAAGCTGGTAAGAATCTGTGCTAAAAATTGTGATTTGGAAAAAAGGGAAGTTTAGGATGGGATTGCTAAAGTAGTGTTGACCCTAACACCCAAAGCATTTAAATTGATGTTAGGGATACCAAATGTTATGAAACTAGTAGCCATAAGTATCAAATCAGACCTTGAGGATTATGAGACTAAAAAGAAAGATTATGCCAAAGTCATGAATACAAAATGGTTGTTAACAGATAGGAAGGGTACCACAATAATTCCTAAGAAGTTGGTCAAGTCACAATTTCTGGAGGAAGTTGAAGACATAATTCTTGTATTGAGTATAGTGGTTGGCATGGATGAGGTTTATGAATTCAAGGAATGGATGTGCCCATTCATATGGGTTATCTTAGAGAATAAAGGAAGTATTTTTTGGGAAACACTTATAGCTACATCAATCCATACATAGCTCTTTGAATTAGCTATAAAAATTAACATGGATTTCACTATTGATCTTGAATTCTATATGATGTCATACTTCATCTACAATATCGTAGGTCATAAGATTTTCCCTGGCCTCCCAAAAAAGGCACACTTCAAAGATGATAAAGTGTATGAGGTTTATCCCTAGTTATGTTTGAAAAATAGGAAAGGAAATGTGAGAAAAATAAATGATGCATTTTTTACACCCATCATATGTCTTTTCAAGCCTGATTGGGAGCAGTAAAAAATATCTGAAGGGGCTAAAAATGCAATTTAGAGTATGGTTGGTTTTTTATTCAGCACATGTTTTTTACTTATATTAGAGCCAATGGATTTAGTGGGAAGCTATGTAAATTTCCTAGATATTTAGATGATAAGTGGGCCCTATGTGAGCTTGCAAGGAAATTAGAACCAGTGCACAAATTAATTTCAAGAAGGCATAAGACCAATGTTAAATTTCCTACCATGATTGGGAGATATTCCTCCCCCTCTATTGCAAAAGCTAGATTACTAGAAGAAGAGATGGAAAGGTTTGAAATGGAAAAATTTGAACCAAGATCCCAATATGACATTAGATGGGTTATTATCTCATCTTTGGGGAGTTCATATGAACATGAACCTCATTTTGAAGATTACTAGATGAACTACAAAGATGAAGAAGAAGTCAGACTTAGAGACTTCTCAAGGATAACTCTTAGGTCGATTATTGACTTCAAGATTGTTGTAGTACCTCAAGGAGTAGAGGATGATCAACAGAAAGTGAGTAAATACTATATTGATAAAAAAAATTAAGGCACAACCAATTTCTCCCATAGCCTAGATGAAAAAGAATCAGACAATCCATATTAAATAATTTCTAATGTGATGAAAAGGACCTTGAAATGGTTACAAAATAAGGTTATGGATTTATCCATCCAAAATAAAGGTATTGAATGATTTCAGATATTTGGGAATATTGAAGGAAGATCTTCCTCTTTTAAAGGAAGAAGCAAATAAGATCAACCCATTAGGAGGAAGAGCTCCTCAACTACCTACCATGAAACTCAATTTAGCTATTATTGATGAATGAACTGCTGCTACTAGTAGCACTAGGACTTCTATGTTTTCCTTGAAATAGAAGAAAGAAGAAATTATTTTGAAATCTATGCAGGATGCCCCTATTACCCAAGTAGTACAGATACATTCTAATGGGGTAGGTTTAACCAAACTTGGAATCCCCACAAAATATTACCAAGATCATCTAGCACTAGAAAGATGATGAGGGGAGCCTTAACAAGTTCTAATTTTCAATCCAAATCACAGAGTACCAAAGAAAGAGATGCACCAAATTTCAAGCACTTTAAGAGAGCTAAGAATAAAATTAAGATAATCCAACATTTGGTAAGAAATACTAGTATTTCAATGAAGGAAAGTGGCCATGTATCAAAAAAGCATAGATATAGATAGCCTGAAGTTATAGATCCAATTCCACTCACCAAGGATCAAGAATCATTGGTTTCCTCATTCGCAGAGTAGGAAATTCCATTACCAAATCAAGGAGTAACTCATGTTGATCCACGTGTACAACCAAGATTTGAACCTACTATTTTGACTCTAAAGGAGATAATGACATAATTATTTCAAGAACCAGTAACTCATACTATTCCTATTCCCAATCATCCTATGATGAAAAAGGGGCCAAAGGAATCTAGTGCAGTGTAATCTAAGGGTCAGGTTTACCTCAATATAGTCGATCACATGAGCAAGTGAAAATCCCAATTGAGGCAATGGACACAGATATACTTAAGGAGATGCCTTTATTTAAACCTTTTGATGTAACAATTGAAAAACCTGTAGTAAAAGGTGAGAATGTTTTTTAGGTAGATAAACAAATGAAGGAAGTTTCCTAGCCATCAACTAATGGAGAAGAGGTTCAAGTGCAAAAGGACCATACTGAAAGTTCAACAACTATAGGAGTATATGAATCAATGAATCATGGACTCACATGTGGAACATCTATAGAAAATATTGTCTTTAATAAGATTCACTCCCTAAAGGAAGTAGAGAATATAAAGGGTGATGATTCATTTTAAGATACAAACCTTGTTAAGAAAGATATGGTAGGGACTAAAGAAGGATCCACTAAAATAGTGGACACTGATGAGAAAAAAAATGTGCAAATTGATGACAAGGGTCAAAAATCAGTTGATGAGTGTAGGTATACTAACCAACAGGAGGAAGAATTTATGAAATAATAGCTCACAAATGTGCCAATTCAGGAATATATATCTACTGAACATCAGCCTTTAAAGGATGTAGATAATGCAAATAAGGAATAATTACCCAAGGTAATAATTATAATTGTAGAAATCTCAAGAGAAATTTCATAAATGATTATTACTCCAATGGAGGGAAAAGATAAGAGAAAAGCACCAGTTGATAGTATGACCCAAGAAACAACTAGTCAGTCCCAAATTCAAGGACATGAAATGAAGCAATTGGAAATAGTTACATTGCAAGATGAATCTAAAGAGCCAACTTTAGAAGTGAATAAGAAGCAAGAAGAAGTACAATTATTTCAATATTCTCAAGAAGCATCTAAACAGTTGGTAGTTCTCTCTGAAATGTCCCATCCTGTATCACAAGGAGAAAAAGTGGGAAATATTCTCATAACCTATTGGCTGGGAGAACTACTGTCACATGTGGAAAAAGGTTTCTCTAGAAGAAGCTATAAATATCACAAGTATAGATTTTCCAAATCCCAAGAAACCCTTAAAATGGTAAAGATCCTTACTAAGACCCATGTAAACTGACAAGGGTTCAGAACTCTTGAAATTGCAACCCCTCACCAAGCTAAATCAAAGCATGAAATTACAATGAATGATTATGATGTTCAACACATTCATTTTGGGAAACCTACTATAGAATCATTAAAACAAGATGTTACATTAGTTCTCGAGGGTTTGTTGCACAAATTTGATGATGATAGGGTGTCTACAAGAATATTAAAGGAAGTGAGAACATTATCTGCATACGTACATAAATGGGTAAAACCTATTGAATAAGGGCAAGAAGATGTTACCAATATAACACCTCGGATTCTAGAAGAGGCTGACAGGGCTAGAGAAATAGCCAGTGCAGTAGATAAATGGAAAGAGGAGTTGATTGAAATAGGAAGTAATATTATTGAAGAGGAAGTAGAATGCTATGAACAACTGACTGAATTTTATAAAGATGCCAAGGATCAGATTAATGAATGTGGAGATGAGTTGTACTTTTGGGAAGGAATCCTTCCTAAAATTGAAGCAATAGCTTAATTAGATAAACAGTTAGAAGAAGATGAATAGATATTTCCCTCTTAAGAAAGGGGAATACAAGATACTTATGAAGGAGCTATCAAGTTAAGGGTGAAAAATCTCAAGCAGATTAAGGAAATTATTTTTTCTAAGAGGGGGAAAATAACAGAGCACATAGATACACTTGATGGGTGGTTAGAAAAATTTTTGATAGAGAATAGAATCATTTATGGTGATTGGGGAATTGAGAATCGTATACAATCCTTTGATCACATTGTTAATGGAAAACCCGATGCAATGAATTAACTTTTAGCTATGATACTATCTAGAAGTTTTTTGGTTTGGAGAAGCACATGACCAAGTTGTCAAATAAAATAATAAAATGTAATGTTGCAAGGCCAAAGTTTGAAGGAGTACTCAAAAAGAAAACATTGACGTTCATGTTTTAGGTCAAAATTGATGAAAAATCCCTCATCCCAATATTTGAGAGGTTTGATGCATATAATGAAAGATTATCAGAAACATAGTAGAACAATGTCAAGGAACTTGAAGTTGGCCCCATTAAACTATTAACCTTTAAGTTACCTTTAATGGGAGGGTATTTTTTAAAAAAATTATACCATTACGTGAAATTTCTTTCCTAAGTTTTTCAGGGAATTGGGAGTTTTCCAAAGTCTAAAATTTTGGACTTCAGAATGCAGAGGTTCTATTACTTTGGGTGTTGTGTCATTTACAAGTAAAAACTTTTCTTAAGTTCTGAATTCCAAAATCCCAAAGTTTTGGAATTTCAAAACTTTGGGATTTCAGGTTTTAGAGTTCTCTTTTACATTATCAATCATTTTCGTGTTTTAGTTCCTTAAAGTATGAAGTTCCAAAATTTTGGAACTTCAGGTTTTCAGGTTTTGGAGTCTCACTTTACACCTGGGGCTATTTTTGTTCCTGAATTCTAAAGTCTTAAATCCTAAAGATCTGAAATTTTGAAACTTCGATCTTTCGGGTTTCAAACTTTGGGTTTCACATTAGAATAGTCATGCTTAAATTTCGGATTTCATACTCTCTACATAACATTTAATTCCCAACCACCCCACAAGTGTCATCTTTCAAGCATTAATTTCAAGTTTACCTATATAAAATTGGATTTTCACCGGTCATTTTCACCTGGCTTTCACTTTGACACCTCGAGTTTTACCACACCATATCATACTTTTAGGCATCGCTTTCGAGGTAATTTTTTGGGTTTTCTTTAATATTTTTGGTTTAGATTACCATGGTTTTGTTTGTTTTTCCTTTCCATTATTTTTCTTCTTTCTAAACGGAAGCCACTTCCAATTCATTATTCATTTTTTTCATTTCAAAGATGTTGTTTGGTTTTTCATTCAATATGGCAAGCTTCGAATCATACAGGTATCGAGTCTCTTTGAATCCAAGGATTTTGCAAAAGCCTCCTTTTATATCTTCAGAACTTTTAGATTTTGGAGTTGGTGTGATTTTCAAAATTTCTAAACTCTATGTTTCGGAGGTGTGCTTTTTAGTATTTCGGAACTATGCTTTTCGGAAGTGTGATGATTTTGATTTCAGAGTTCATTTTTGAAGTTAGCATCATTTAAAACCTTTGGAACTAGTTGCTTTTCAGACCTTTAGAACTAGTTTCTTTCCATACTTTCAAAGGTGTGATTTTTGGGTTTTGAAATGGAACAGAGTTCATATTTTTGGAATTATATTATTTTCAGATTTTTTTTTTCAGACCTTTTGACTTCAGTGTTTCGGAGTCTTAAAAATTGTTTCTATAAAATTTTCAAGGTTCGATTGGGTTCCGAACCCCAAACTGATGTCAACTTCTTCATCAAAAGGCATGTAAAAGATGAAGTATAACTTCTTAGGATTTTCCCCTCATACATGCCTGTCCTCAGATTTTGGAAACATTGGAGACACAGACTAGGGATAGTTGGATATGCCGGAACTCTGGGAAAGACTAAAATCCCCTAATAAAAAATCTTGGATGCAAGCCATATTTGACAATGGGCTTTCTCTCACTGTTGGTTTTCCTCCATCTATGCATTTCCCTAATTTTTTTTGGATGCAGCAGCTCATGTCGATAAGGCCTCTAAATCAGTAAAGGATGATGATGGTAAAATTTTGATTAGGCTATCGAAGACTTATTCAAACTTTTGTATGTCAAGAGATATGAAAAAATTTCCCTAGAGGTTGCAATTGAATACTATGATAAGGAATCTAAACTATGCATAAATATCATGATGAAGAATTATTTGGCCAAGAATGTTACTAAGCTCCCCAAAACATTATTCCACTTAGACTTCATCTAGGAGGTTAATGACCTTATTTTGTTTTTGAGTAGAGTTTCAGGTTTTGCTTCAGTAAGAGAATTTCAAGAGTGGATGGTTTTTTACATCGTTACCATTAAGAAACATAAGGAGTTTATAAGATGGGGAGAACATAATACTAGTTCAATTTTTATTTAGGTGGGAAATGTCTTGACTTTGAAAAAAATCTTCATGACTTATTTCCTTGTCTATGCGGTAGTTTCCATGGGATAACTTAATTGGTTGAATACAAAAGGTGTTAGGAGCATTTCACATATTTATGAGTTTTATCCTCAACTCACAATGGAAGAAGGAAATAAACAATTCCGCAGAGTTAATGATGCCTTTTTTGTTGTCTTCCTTTATTGTTTTGATAAGAATTTGTACAATCTCATAATTTCTTATCAATATTTCGAGGAGGTAAGGGAATTAGGATCCATATATATTCAATTCCCAACATTCACATACATTAGGGTTCCAGGTTTCCGAGGTTATGCTAATAAATTACAAAGATGCTTGACTGATGAATGGGTCTTGTTTGAACCAGTTCATCATTTATTGGATTATCATAAGATTTGAAATAAATGACATAAGGCAGGAGTCCAGTTTCCCATTTCAATTAGAAGATATGTGTGTGCTAGTATTTACAATGCAAAGAATGTCGATGGATAAATTTTTGAAGTTACCTTGCGAACTTTCCACCCTATAACTAACTTTGATTATTGGGGAAAAATTAGTGAAATAGGGTTGGCCAGTTCCCATGTTCCTCAATTAGAAGATATTTGGATACACTGTCAAGATGAATTCATCATTAGATAGCGAGAGTTTGAAACGTTAACTCTTGACTAAGTTAAAAAATATGGTATTGCAAATGTTCTTGATGGAATCAAAGATGATGATGATGATGTGCTTGACCTAGTTTATAGGATTGATAACAATTCTAATCAACCATTACCATGGATTGAATGGTATCAAGAAGAATGTTCTAATATAAAGGAAGGGCAGGGCCCATTTTGCAAAGACCATATGATTGGTTAGCTACCAAGGGAATCTCATCCAAAGGGTTAGACAAACCTATAAGAATAGAATCCCAGCCAACCCTAATTTTTCCTACACCTACAAAAGGTAATAGGTCTACTCAGAAGGCCACTACAGCTCAGATCACATTTTTTTTTTGTGGTTCTTCTCTTGCAAAACTCCCTACTACCAAGGTCGTGTCTTATACAATTCAAGTATCTAAAGTTATTAATGTTAGTGCTTCTCCAGTTGTATCATATAGTTTACCACTTTCTCTTTCACTACCATTATCACCATCCTCACCTCCACTGCCTCCATCATTGTCTATCACTCCTTTTTTCATCTCTTCTTTTACACTTCCATCTATGGCCCAAGTTTTTTCATCCCTTTCTGTTCTCTCAATTGGAGAGATGATTGGGTCTCCACTTTCCACTCCATTTTATCAGCAACTTCCATTTCCTACCATTCACATTTCATCTGCTCCCGAAGCTATTCTAACTCTTACATTGTTTATCATTAGCACTTCCATTTCAAATGTTGTACCCAGTGTTATTATTTTACCTAGTGTTCCAAGTTTATCTATGACCATGCCACTTTCATATGCATTTTTTATACCTGAATGGATATATCACCAGACCCCCAAGCAAAAGAATAAGGTGCCCCTCATAGATGTGATTGATCCGAGAGTGATGGAACCCACTCTAAAGATGCAGGCCAAATGGGAAAATATTGTTTCTAACTTATCAATAAGCTAGTCAGGAGAAATGTTCATAGAGATAGCCACCCCCGCTGAAGGAAAAATGAAAGAAACCATTACTGCAACAAATTATCAAATCTCTAGGTTTTCATTAGGAAGGAAACACATGAGGGTGCAAAATAGGATGTTCAAATGGCCCTTGGGAATTTTTTATAAAATTATGACAAAGATAAGGCTTCTAAGGATGAATTTAAAGCAAAGGTTGAGCAGCTCACTACTCTTTTGAAAAAATTCACACAACCTACTCCAACCACGGATCTTTCAACTAAAACTGAGCCTAGTATCTCTTCCCATCTTGATGATATCTTATATCATGAAATTGAGAAGATAGGTCAGAAGGGATGATCAATGGATGGGTGGATTGAGTGTATGCTTTGAGAGACTAACCCTTTAATTGAAACAATTGTGACTTTATACAATGATTTGTAGACAGAGAAAGTTTCTATTCAGAAGCTAGATGAAATTATCTTGGAAGATATTAATAATTTAAACCTGAATTTGACTATTTGGGAGGAAATTATAGATATGAATCCAAATATACTTCTCTAGGAGGGTGTATTTGATAATATCTCTAAGTTTTTTTAGTATCAAAAGGCCATGGAATTTAGATCTCAAGTGTTGCAGGATTTAATCAATAAATTGGAGGACAAACGTGTTGAAATAGTGGATGGACTAAGTGACATTTCAGAGGATTTTGATCAAATCAATTGTAAATTCTTCAATGATAATATTGATACTCTTCCGATTGATAAGATTAAAGAAATTTTCAAAGTTTCAGTTAAGGAGGATGATGAGGTAACTAAAACTTTCAATATTAATTCAATTTACATATTAGTTTCATGTCAAAATTTCATAATCTAGCTAAAGAATGTTGTGAACAAATTGAAAAGGATTCCATTCAAGGTTACAAGAGATTTTGACGTAATATATGTCGTAAATCATTATGAGTGTGGGCCAAAGGAAGAATAGATATAAGGAATTATCAATCGTTTCATTGATTACAAACACCGTTTGGCTATGTGGGAAAAGGATCGGGAGAAACCTAAACAATAAATAGATGTTACATGTCCTATCTAATCCTGGCAACCATTTTTAGAATGGATCCAAAGCTCTGAGTCAGTCAAATTTTTAGGTTTGACTTGGTCAAACCCGTGTAACAACTTTTCTATTTTTATGGGATCCTGTTCCCTTGAACTTAATTACAATCTATTTTTAGTAACTAGTTAGCTAAAGGTTTAGATGTAATGGTTCAACCTCTTGAACTTATAAATAGTTAGATGCATTAAGTTTTAAGGAGAATTTTAGACCATTTAGGAATCTTGGAAGAGTGCTTCAGATACTTTGAGCATTTCAGTTATATTTAGAACAATATTTTTTTGTGGAATATATGGTTTATTGTGTGAATAATTGATCAATTCATAGCTTATGAATGTTTAATTCCTTGATGTGATTGGTTAATATAATTTTATCTCATTTATCATTTTTCAATCATGTGAAAAAATGATATAGTTACTTTGAATATCAGTCGTGGAAAATTTATCTCCTTTCTGTTATAAAGTTGCATTATTATTTACAATCATAAATGGAGGAAGATTGCAAGACATTTACATATCATATATTGTTGTAAGGTTTTGATTATGTATTTAATTAGGTCTATCTGTTAAATATACTTGGTGCATCACCTTATTTTTCTTTCATTTATCTCTAAATTTTAAATCCCATGAACTGAATAGATTAGAAGTATTTTCAAGTTATTTAGCCTTGCACATTGATATTAAATCAAGCGCTCCAAGTCTCAAAGGAATTCATCCTTCTCTGGATGTTCATCCCAAGGTGACAAGGTCCCATAACTTAGGGATGTTATAACATTGCACAAGATCACTCAAAGATTCAATGGGTGCGCGATCCGCATGACAACATAAACCATAAGAAAAATTATGCTTATCTTTTCTATAAGACTTTATTTCTTTTAGTTGATACTTTCATAATGACAAGTTGATTAGTTTTTTTTGTGATTTTCAATTATATATGAAGTATGGAACTGTGCAGTAGGATTTCATTTTGTTTTAATAGAATTCTATGTCTATTATTAACTTGAAATTCATTGTAACATTTTGAATCTTTTGTACTTCAAAATGAAAGAAAAATGGGGACCTATAGGGCACCCAGCCCATGGAAAAGTTACATACATTTTGTAAATTACATCAAGAGGAAACTAGAAAAAGAGACATCCAATCATCTTCCACTGCCACAAAATCC
Organism: Taxus chinensis; assembly: GCA_019776745.2. Lineage (NCBI taxonomy): Eukaryota > Viridiplantae > Streptophyta > Pinopsida > Cupressales > Taxaceae > Taxus > Taxus chinensis. The sequence goes on along the minus strand of CM034155.1, from coordinate 156,354,849 downwards.
TCACTGAAAGGAGGAATTTTTCCAAAAGCCTGTTCTTCCTTGGAACAAACTCCTTTGACCCAACATCCATCTGTGGAAATAAAACTTCCCCTTCCAAAGTAAAATACATCCCCATAGCCATGAGCTGATCAATGCCATCTTAGGGCCATCCAAGATACCCCTGAATTCCATCTTCTTCTTATAAGAAGAGACCCAATTTAGGAGATGTAGGCCACCTATAGGAAATGCTTTATTCCCTTTTGATTTATAGATAGAGGTTTGGGTAGGAACAACTAATGTGGCTAGAAATGCAAGTAAAGTGGTCCTTAAATTTGGATGAGCAAGAGCTTTGGAGCTAGATTCACCCTTACCTTTTTTCATAATAAAAGGTGACACTTTAGGAGGTTGAGAAGGCGGAAATTTTTTGGGCCTTTTCTCCAAAGAGGAGAGACATTGTTCCAATTCATTCACCATGCGAACAAGAGTGTTATGTTTATATAGACCCCTTCCCCAAGCTCATAAGATTATGGTGGAATCTCCTTCATGGTGAACTCTTCATTGTAGATGAAAGGGCATATGTTGTCAATTGCACCTTTCACATATGGCTTGTTTTTGAGCCAAAACTACTTCAATACCTCGGGAGTTTTCTTATTCTCCAACTTGAAAAGGTGAAAGTACATCATTTGGAAGGTAGAAAACATAGGAGTGATTCTAATTATCCTTTTAATCAATGCTACATGAACATATTGGGCAGTCAATGGCCCATTGTAGTCCTCTGGGTGTACAATATCAAATAACATCCTTAGAAATTCCTCATCGGGACCTGTCAATTCAAGGATGTGATTCAAATCTTCATAGGAGACCTCCTTCAAGCTAGGTGTTGATGTCATTCCCACCATGTTGTAGATAGATAAATCCACTAAGATTTTTCACACTTAGAAGAAAGGATGAAAAATGTTAAGAAAAGTGATGGGAATTTATAGAAAAAATAAAATTGGTGAGTTAATCCAAGCATAATCTTGATGAATTGATCGATGAGATTGTCTATGATGCCCACACAAAGGAGATAAATATTAAACAGAATAATATCCTATAAAAAGGAGGAAATCGACTTTAGATGATATAACACATGCAAAAACACTATCTCAGAAAGATATGACAATGAGTGTGTGTATTTCGAGGTAGATTCTCAAAAGGCAGGAGTGATTAAGCATCAAATAAAAATATCTGGAGGTACTCAAAAATCATTAAAAAGTATCTCGACTTACATAAAAATAAATTATTAAAATAATGATACCAAAAAGGATGACATGGCATCTCAATCATTCTAAGATAGTGAAAAAATACAAACCATTTATAATCCCTCCACATGGTATCATGAAAGAAAATTATTTTTAAAGGAATAATAAGTAGATCAGATCATGTGCCAAAAAGAGGAATATTATTTTGAGGATTCACATTTTCTTGGGGGGGAGAAAAGGAAAGAGAGAGAGAGAGAGAGAGAGAGAGAGAGAGAGAGAGATAATTGTATATGTATGAGAGGAATGTTCTCATATGGGGGGTTAGATTTTTTGAAATTCTTAGAGAAAACAAAGAAAACCCATTTGTACTTTTCCTAAGAAACCTAAATCAAACCAAGATACCAGTGAATTATTTTACTTTGTCCAAACCTTCTCATGCCAAGATTATTATGAGTGTACATTCATTGGAAATAATTTAGGCCATAGGTTTTATGGTCTCTTGCCGAGAAATTTGAATTTCTTGAAATTAACTGTGTTATCTCCTAAGCAATGTTATCTGTGTTCTTAAGGTAGAATACTTTGAATCAACTGCTTGTTTCCTTGTTGTAATCATGTTTTATGGATCCTTTGAATTACATTAGATCTTGTATTAATTAGTGGTATTTTGGAAACTATAGTTGTCCTATAAATAGAGCTTTCTTTTTGTGGTGTGATAAATAATTTTATATTCATGTTGCCTTTGTTTAGTTGAGAATATTTAAGTAATAGTTTTAGTGTATCTTGAGCGTAGTTGAATAGAATTTGTCAACATTTTGTTGAGAGTTTAACATGAGATTTTGTGTTTAAGTTCTCAAAGGTTATGTGAAATATTTTTCTGTTGGGATTCCATGAGTGCATACCTTCTAGTTAAAGGGTTGTTGTTAGTTGCGTGATGTGTTTTTCTTGCCTTGGGGCAATTTCCAAACATTTATAAGGTTTTCTTGAGAGACTTGTACAATCAACTTTATCAACTTTTAAATCCATTTGAATTACCCTTTTTCCCTATTTATAAACACATGTCAAGGGAATTTTTCATTTATATCCTCCCTTTCCATAAATATGCAGAAGCAAGCTAGGATCCACATTGTCTAGACTAACCTGAGTCCTATTTTGAAATATATCTACATTATTTAGTGTGACAACTTGTGAGATTTAAAAAATGCTTTCATTGACTATGTCTATTTAATAATATACCTCGTATTTCCAAGAAATAGCTTAGATACCACAATTTCATCCACTTTTCTTACAATAGCAGGTTACAAAATGAGTCCTCTCACCCTAGTTAAATGCATAACCTAAAGTAGTAGGGAAGGTCATCCCCTTTGTGAGTGCAATCCAATCTCTCCCAAGTCAAGTCTCAAATATTCTGTCAGATATATCCCTTGCTACAAATGACTAAATATTTGGTTTTTCTTTCTCTAAGCATCCCACTCATATTGTAAATGTTGTTTGGCTCACAAGGTGGTGTGGATTTGGGTACCAACAAAATAGGCAGGATTGCATAGGTAAATTTTAATGGATAAATATTTTTGGGCATATTTGAGATATATGGTGAGCATGGATAGTTATATTATGTTTTCATGATGCTTCATGACAATTTTTAGGTTAAATTGTTGAAGGAATTGCAAGATATGTCAGTTTTGGCAAAAGCAAGTTTTCTAGAGTGAGTTTTGGATCTAAAAGTGAACCTTCTAATGCTCCTTATGAATTGTAAGCTATACATGGGACCCAGCAATTTTTTTTTATGTTTTTCCATGGAACAAAGAATTTTTAGAAAAAATAATTAGGTGGCTTGATCGTCACATTTTTATGAACGATCGTTAATAAGATAAGTTGATTTGAACCCTAGCTAAACCCTAGCTAAAAGAGACTTGGAGGAAAAGGCGTATATTGATATTTTTTTGATTAGTTTTTAAAAAATTATTATTGTAGGTAGTAGAGGACTCCTCCAGCTTTCCAAAAAGTTAAATTATAGCATTTGACTATATGTGGGCCCCATCTTAAAATTCTTGTTTCGAAGATGTTTAGTTTGTGGCAAAGTTGTGCAAAGAAGACAATGAATAAATTGAAATTGTTTTTAGCTATGGATTTTTTCCAGATTTCCATGATAGTTTCATATCATGGTTTATGTCTTAAAGGGAAAATTGTGCCCTATTTATGAAGACTGGTTTTTGGGGAAGTTTGGAGCATTCTGTGGTAAAAATGGAATTACAAGAGCTACAAGTGGTGTTAAGACTTGATTCAAGTATTGTTGTGATGATGATTTAAATTTATTATCAATTATGTATAACACTTACGTTTTTGAGTTGGGATTAAGAATTTATGACCTGATATTTGAAGGTAAAATATGGAAGATTCCTGGTTAAGCATGGTCTTGAGAAGATTCATGAGGTTAGAGATTGTTTTGAGCTTCTTTGTGATTTTTTAAGGTTTTTGAGTTCTTCTAAAAATTTATAAGGGTGTTTTATGCTTTGGTTAATCTTGTATGTTTTTTCGGAGGTGATGGAGCAAGTTGAACTCAAGGCTAATTCTTGAGCCCTAAGAAGCCTAAATATGAAGTTTTAGAGATGGACCTGGTTGAAGGAATTCCAATTAGATTCCGAAGGAAATATAACATTTTATGGAAAGAGGATTAATATTTTTTTCCAATGGTATATGGTTTGTCTCTTGATGATGTGGTTTAATAGGTCATCTAGCTCGGTTTGTAAAGAAGAAAGTTGCTCATTTTTAGCACAGGATTTCTTAAGATAGAATATTGAGTTAGAAGATGCATGAGATGGATTTTTTGATGTTTTTTATCAGTTATAGAATGAATAGGGTTGAGTTTTTTCCTATTTAAGGCATTTTTAGGTCTTGAAAGTTGCATCAAGGGTGCAAACCAATTAATTTTCTAAAACTACTTTCTAGGAAGCTTAGTTTGGTGAAGATGAAATTCGGTGTGGTTTGCATGTATGGATGTTTCATGATCTCTATAAATCATGGATGTGTCCTACAGGTCAGTGGATTTCCAATTATTTTTTACATTCCATATTTGAGTTGTTATTTTTTGATCTTGAGGCCCATAGGTGAAGGTGGGTTCATGGAAACAAATATTTTGAGAAGGATATAAGCCTTCTTGATAGAGTTATGAAAATTTTATTTTTTTAAAGATAATGTAGAGCCATGGTTGATGTTTTTATGTCATATTTGACATGTGTGAGCTATTTGGTGGCTTGAATAATCATGGTGATGAGTTTTTTAGTCTGTGGTGAACCATGTGATGGGGTTTTGAGCCATTTATGGCTTGTTTGGATGTGTTTGAGCATGGATGGCATACGTGGGTCCATTTTATGAAAGTGAATGAGTTTATTAATATATTTTATGATGTATTGGTTGATATAATTGATCTATACCAACCTATCTTATGATTTTGAGTTGAGAATCATATTTAAGTGTTTGCTTAGTTCATTTTTGAACTAGTTTTATGAGTTGAACCTAATGGGGATGTGAGATAACTATAGGAGAATAAATAAGAGATTATATGGGTTAATAACAGAGCTAATGAGATCCATGAATACTTGAATAATTTTTAATATCATATGGGTAACGAAAAATAGATATATTCATCCCATGAAAAGACAAATTTGAGTAAGTTAGATAAGGGCTTATTTTGATGAGTTTTTTAAGAGTTATGAGATGAACTTAGATCACTATCAGTTGTGTGAGAATAATTTCATAACTGATCATCCATTTCTATGTTTTTAATTTCATGTTTTTTATCACCTTAAGGGATTGTAGCCTCTTTATGAGGCTAGTGCCTCAATAAATGAGTGGTTGGCGTTCCTTGTAGGGTTAGTGCTCTACTAAAATAGGGGTTGGTCCTTCTTTTGAATTTGGTGCTTCCCTAAATTTATTTGATTTGATTAATATAAGAATATCTTCAATGGATTTTCTTCCCGTTGAGGGTTTCCCACTTAAATTTGGTGTTCTTATGTATTCTCTTCCATATTTGTCTTGTGTATGGTTGATTCAATGTTTAACTAAGAACACATATGGTTAATATATGATTGGATGGTTGTATGAATGATGAATGAAATAGTATAAAGTTTTAATGGAATGATTCACTTCCCCTTAGTCCCTTGTACTTCCAAAAATTTGTATCATATCTAGTTCTTGAGAAGGAAGTTTAATCACTTCAAGGAGATCCTCGAAACACAAGAAATGGAAAATTCATATGATGTTGAAGTTTCTTTAAGGAAGAAGTATAAAATAGGTGAGTCTCTAATTCATAAATTACAAGATCATATTAGTAACATAGAGGTTGAACATGGAAAAGTCATCAAAATGATAGAAATTCAAGTTAAAAGTATGTCTAAAGCACTAAATGACAAATAGTATGTTTGTCTTAGGTATGAAGATAATTTGAAATATTTGGAATCTGATTTAGAAGATGCTTCTAGTAGGTTAAATATGTATGGGAAGTTAGAGAATATTTCTAAAGCACGTGATGGTATCTTGGAGAGTCAAAGAGATACTAGTGACAAAATTGGCCTAGGATTGAAAGGAGAACATGTGAAGAATGATGATAAAGTTATTTAAAACTCTCAAGAAAACATGAAGGTAACCAAGAAGGTTCATTCAAGAAGGTATTGATATTTTTAGACAACCTAATGCTATGAGATATGGTTCTCCTTTCAATGGGTATTAATATGGTTGCAATGGTTTTGGTCACAGAGCTAGGGATTGCAAGAATAAGTTATCAAAGAGCGAGTCAATCGTGGAATGGTGAAATCTATTTCAAGGTTCAATGTTACTCCTGTTGGGAATATGGACATAATGTAACTGATTGTGGTTAGAACCTTAGTATGTATGACCCTAGATGTTGGAATATCATTGTGTGTTACAACTAACACAAATAAGGTCATATTTTAAAATTTTGTTATCAAGGTAAACCTCCAAGGAATATAAACAAGATAAAAATTTATTCAGAAGGAATATCATTCCCAAGAGTGAATCAAGTGAAGGTATGACAATCAAGGACGTTGATAAAATAAAGAAGAGTCAAATAAACTGATTCCAAGCCCAGTAAGATGAGTATGAAGATCTATGTTAAACCTAAATTGTGAGAAGTACAGGTAGAATTAAAGGTCTCTATATATTATCATGAGGAAAAATTGAATACATTTATATAGTAGAATGGAATATTCATGCTCAATCAAGGTGCCAATATTTTGTTAGAAGATTCCAAGGAAATATGTAGTTGTAGATAATGTCTCAATCTAGATACATGTCATAGAGATCTTTTAGCATCCTAACTGTACAATGGGGATTGGTCATATGTAATTTTCAAGTCTTCAATAAGTTGATAAATGAAAATGGTGATGAAATCATTGTACAATAAAAGTGAAAATATCTCAGAAGGGTCTAAAGGGATAAGTATGGAATACCTTGAGACGACCTAATGCCTATATCTTGTTCTTAGTGTTTTTCAGTAATTGTATTTCTTGAAGATACCAGCAAACTATAAGACAGTGTCTTTAGTGAAGGATGCATCGGTGTGTCATCTATTATAAGTTCCGGTTAAGCTGAAATCATGATTTAAAAGTGTTTCTATAGTCTTAGGTATGTCAGTATGTTTTCTATCTACATAATCATTCATCTAAAGGGTATGTATAATCTTTGATATGTAAGGGTGATTAGTCTCATGAATGGACTCCTAAGACTTCAGTTAAGTCCAAGGTATCACGGTCTACATCATGATAAGATAAAATGCACTCATTTTGTTATTCAAAGTCAGCATGAGTTCTATGTCATGATGGAAGATTCAAGTGTAAGAGGTCATGGTTCTCGGTCTAGTGAAATTCATCAGGGTCAAGGAATATTCAGTTAATCTATTATTAGCATTTCTTAAGAATTTGGAGTGCTCATCTTAATTAAGGGATTTTAAAAGTTATCTCTCAAGGTCTAACTTTGAAATAGCTTTTCACGCGGCTTATAATGTGATCTCACTATAGTATGAAGTCATGTTAACAAATAGTATGAAATTAAAGAAAAAAGGATGTGTCTTTGTTTACAAGACTCGTAACTGCTATGTTCTCAAATAGTGTCTTGATGGTACTATATGGTGTGAGTTTGATAAAATATGCTTAGAATCATTGGTACTTCATCAAATGTAAATTTAATAGGCTCAAATAAGTGATAATCACTAATCCATGGGGAGCAAGGTCTATGAAGTCTGTCATAATCTACAAGAAATTTTTGTAAATACAACAAGTTTCTAGGTTCATGAGATATATCAATGAGGTAGCATACCAAAAGTAAGACAGAGTAATGATGAGGATTCATCAGATGAGCATGTTTCTGTAAAAATAAGATGATTTTAAAAGAAGGCATGAGAAGATGTCATTCAGGGATCCTCCTAAATTTAATGGTGAAATCTCCAAAGAAATTAGGTTGTGAACCTTTAAAGTTGATAATTTGCATGTGTGTTCTGAGTGTAGAAGAGATGTATGAGGTTCTTTGAAAAGAGTATTTAAAGTTTTAGTTTGAAATTGAAGTATGTTAAAGGTCTAATAGGACTAATTATAAGTGTGCGCTTAGATTTGATGAATGAGATCTTAAAGGATCTTTGAAGATATTGAGAAAAGTGTGTTTATTGTTGGTTCAGGTATGTTATATCTATTTGTACAGGTTACAAGAATACTTTGAGGTTGAAGTCAATAATGCAAAGTTTCATGTGGAGATTGTTTTAATCATGCTAATACTTAGTGTGTTCTATATTTGTTCAAACTCCATGTAAAATGTAAGGAGATTGTCAAGATTCTTTCCAAACTGTTGAAATCCAAAGGTGATTGTACCATGAATAAGTAGTTTGATATCAAGTCTGGTGTGTGAGCATTGAAGTCCTAGTTGGTGCATGGTATGCTCTGAGACTGAGATCATCAAGGTTTGAGTTTTAATGGTAATATATATAGGGTGGTATAAATATATATATATATATATATATCATCATCATGAAGAAGATCATGAAAGGTTAATCTCCATAACTATGGAAGGTATGCTTCAAAAGGCAACTGTTCTAGGATCCTCTTATTAGTGATCATGAGTTCTGAGTGTGAACTGTTCATGAATAGAGGTTCAAGATGTCAAAGTCATGTATGTATCTATAGTCCTAATAAATAAGGTCTGAGACATTAAGTCTAAAATATCTACCATGGGTCTATAAGTTAAGAATCAAGTAGTCCTACTCATGGTCATTGAGAAGATATCTATAGTTAAATTTTGATTTATAAATCAAGCTCATGAGTGGAACAAGAGTCTAATACGTGATTCATGGAGTGTTTATGATCTAAGAATATTAAAACAGGTATGTTCTTTAATCTTAGGAAGACCAAGATAGTTCCCTATAGTCTTAGAAGTCAAGGGGTAGAAGTCTCTAAGTTTAAAAATTTTAAGGAAGCATTGACACTCAATACAAGAACTCTAAAATGAAGTATAAGGTTCTATAGTAAAAAATATGTCAGTATAATCATTAACTTAGGGTCCTATGTTTATTAATTTTTCAATCTTGTTGAAGATATTTTAGCTATGCTTGAAGGAATTTTTGTTTTTGTTAAAAGGTTTGAGTTAGACTAAGGTATTTTGAAATTATCCTACTTGTTTCTTGGGTGTATATGCTCTAATAAGATCTAAATGTGCATATAATGATGTCTATATGGTTATAAGTACTATGTGAAGTCATGAGAATGCATTATTCATCAAGTGTTAAATAGATCTAAGGTCTGTAGGTCTCTCTATTGGATTTGATGTCATGAGAAGTGTTTAAAGTATGTTTATCATATAGTAAGTTTGTAAGAATTAATGATGGTTGGATAGAAAATTGAATTTGAGGGACTAAAAGATTCATCAGTGAAAGGATAGAAGGTGTGTGCAAGTAAATTTCAAAGTCTAAATGATAAAATTTGTGTGTTCCAAATGCACTAAATCATGTTATTAAATATGGTTGAAGCTTTGCATTTAGTATATTATAGGTTTTGGAACCTAAAGGTAATTCTTTCAATGCATGATTTCTTGTTTATGAGTGAGTTTTACATTAAAATCAGGGATCTGATGACTGAGAAAGAAGAAAAATAGTAAGCTACAGAACTTTGATGGCTCATCAAGGAAGGGGGAGCTTGATTTGTTTCTCTATTGGTTGTACAAGGTTTTTATAAGGCTTGTGTGACAAAGTAGATTGTGTTTTCAATTATAATGGCCTATGGAACAAGTCATATGACCGTGAAGAAGTGAAATAGCATGATTTAAAGGTTGAAACACTAAAATGTCACTTAAATGAGTGATAAATTGTTTGAGTCATCTCCATGACTAATTTACAAGGTATGAAAGCTTTTCTTTGTGTTTTTAGTTATAATATGATGATACAAACCCATAGGGAGCTCTACTTTGGAGTTTCAATCAGTATGGTTTATTCTATTGCCTTGAGAAGTTTTCCATTTTTGGACTTAAAATGTGATTCAGAGACATTAGTTCTAAAGGTGTTTTGCTAGAACTCGAAGGAAAAATTTGGGTTTAAGTGTGAAATAGACTTAAATGGAGATGTTTAGCATGATTAAGATACATTTTGAGAGGATTTCAGTTCAAGTAAATCTGGTTTTCATGTTTTATTAGGTCCATGGATCATTATTTTCTGTTATAGAATACCATGAAGATAAATTGTAGACCAAGGGGGAGTCTCTGAGTTAAGTAAGTTTGTCATTTGTGCATTGTTTTCATTGTTGTCTTTGGGTTTTGTCATTTTCCATGTAGTGTTGTCATTATAGCCTTTTTCATAGATATCAAAGGGGGAAAGAAGTATCAGAAACATGGAAATGAGGTCATGTAGGTATGTCTTATCTTGTTCTTGCCATCAATGATTCTAAAGGTGATTGCCATCAATGAAAAATGGGGGTATTGTTTGCCATTGTGTGTTAGTGTTTTCATTGATTTCAAATCAATTTGATGCAAAAGGGTGTCATGATGTCATATCAGTCTCTATGAGATGTTATTTAATGGTCAAACATGAAGGTTGATTGGTAGTGTCCAAGTTTGGTGAGTTCTATGTTGTTTTGGAGCATGATTCAATGTGGGTGGTCATGGTATGAGTCCTCTCAAGTTGATTGAAGATTTTCATGAGGTCACACATGGATCTATATTTTTTCTATAGGTGTTAATGATCCTGTAATGAGTCATGGTTATTTCATGAGTTGTATGGCTTGGGTCAAGTCATTCTAGGCTTATTCCTAATCCTAGAGCAAGTAGTATGGTATGGTGACTTGATATTTGGAGCTTATCGGTCTTGTTGGATCATGGTAGTATCATTTTTATGAGTTATATGACATGTCTGTTGAGTTTCAAGTTAGTTATAAGAGGTTTGGTGGTGTTTCATGGTCCATGGGAAGCAAGGAGGTGGAGAACATACAAGATTACATAGGTAAGTTTTAATGGCTAGATATTTATAGGAATATTTGAGATATATGGTGAATATGAACAGTTATATGATAGTTTCATGATGCTTCATGAAAAAAATTAGGTTAAAGTGCTAAAGGAATTGCAAGATATGTTAGTTTTGGCAAAACCGGGTTTTCTAGATTGAGTTTTGGTGCTAAAAGTTTACCTTCTAATGCTCTTTGTGAATTGTATTCTTTTCATGGGAACCAAAGATTTTGGGTGATGTTTTTTTATGGAAATAATAAGGTTTAGGAAAAAATAATTAGGTGGTTTTATTATCACATTTTTATGGACGATCGTTAAGAAGATAAGTTGTTGTGAAACCCTACTTAAACCCTAGCTAAAAGTGATTTCGAGGAAAAGGAGTATTGTGAGATTGATTTTATTGGTTTTTCAAAAGTGATAATTGGATATTTTAGAGGAATTGTCTAGATTTCCAAAAATTTAAATTATAGCATGTGACTCTATGTGGGTCCAGCCTTGAAATGTTTGTTTCTAAATATGTTCAGTTTGTGGCAAGGTTTTCCAAAGAAGGTGATGAATAAATTGACATATTTTTATGCATGGAGTTTTTTTAGATTTCCATAATAGTTTTAGATCATGTTTGAGGTCCTAAATGTAAAATTTTTCCCTATTTATGAAGACTAGTTTTTGGGGCAGTTTGGAGCATTTTGTGGTAAAAATGGAATTTTAGGAGCTACATGTGGAGTTAAGACTTTATTCACACTTTTTTGTTCTCATATTTCAAATATATTTGCAATGATTTATCACACTTGTGTTTTTTATTAGGGATGGAGAAGTTATGACTTGATCTTTGAAGGTAAAATATGGAAGATGCCTAGTTAAGCATGGTCTTGAGAAGCTTCATGAGGTTGGTGATTGTTTTGAGCTTCTTCATGATGTTTGAAGGTTTATGAGTTATTATAAAATATTTCTAAGGGTGTTACATGCTTTGGTTAAGCTTGTAATTTTTTTTGAAGGTGATGGAGCAAGTTGACCTTAAGGCTAGTTCTTGAGTCTTAAGAATCCTAAATGAGTAGTTTCAGAGATGGACTTGGTTCAAGGCCTTACACTTGGAGGTGGAATGAAATGTAAGTTGTTATGGAAATATGATTTAGATTAATTTACAATGGTATATTTTTTATCTTTTGATTATGTGATTTTATAGGTCATTCAGTTTGTTTTGTGAAGAAGAATGTTTCTCGTTTTCGAGACAAGATTTCTTAGGCTTTAAGATTGAGATAAAATATACATGATATGTATTTTTTGATGTTTGATATCATTTGGAGAGTGAATGGGGATAAATTTTGTTCCTATTTAATTCCTTTGGAGGTCTTGAAAGTTTCAGCAAAAGTAAAAACTAGTTATTTTCTAAAACTTCTTTCTGGGCAGCTTAGTTTGGTGAAGAGGAAATTTGGTGTGGTTTGCATGTATAGATGTTTCATGATCTCTAGAAAAAATATAGGTGTTATACAGGTTATTGGATTTACAATTATTGGCTACATGTCATAGTTAATTTGTTCTTGGGTGATCTTTAGGCTCATAGGTGAATATTGGTTCCTAGAAGTAAATGTTTTGAGAAGGATATGAGCCTTCTTGAAAGAGTTATGAGAAATTTTAGTCATGTGAGATAATGTATGATCATAGATGATATTTTAATTTCATATTTTACATATTTTATCTATTTTTTTCATTGACTAATAATGGTTTTGATTTTGTAATCTTTGGTGAACCAGGTGATGGAGTTTTGAGCCATTTTTGGCTTGTTTGGATGTCTTTGAGAATTGAATACCTACATGTGTCCATTTGATGAATGTGTATGAGTTTATTAATATATTTTTATGATGTAATGGTCGAGATAATTGATATATAATGACCTGTCTTATGATTTTGAGTTGATAAGCATATTTAAGTGCTTGTTTAGTTCATTTTGTGACTAGTTGAGTTAGGAGGGAAAATGCGACCTAGGTGTGAGTTTGAAAGTTGTTAAAAGGCATTAAATCAGAGCTGAAGATGTTTGTAAAATTTTAAAGAATTTTAAAGATTATGTGTGTATTGGTCTGAATTAAAATCATCTTGTGAAGAAGAAGAATAGAGCGAGCTGAAGGAATGAGGGTTTGAAGAGTGTTTAAAGAAGTGTTAGTTGAATTTGTGATTTCCATCAGTTGTGTTAGAAAAAATACTCAGATATCTTCATCTTCAGATTGTTTATTTGGTTCTTGATCATATTAGGTGGTTTTAGCATACTTATGGATTTGGTTCTCTTTGTAAGTTTGGTGCTCTACTAAACTATGGGTTCATGCTCCTTGTGGGGTTGGTGTCTCACTATATCAGGGGTTGGTACTCATTGTGAAGTTTTTACTTCACTAAATTCCTTTGTTTTTAGTAATATAAGAAAAAAATTAGTTTTTTTTCTTCCCCTTGAGGGTTTCTAACTTAATTTTTGTGTTCTTGTGTACTCTCTTGCTCTTTCTCTTGTGTATGGTTAATTCAATGTTTATTTAAGCACACCTATGGTAAAGTTTAATTATATGGTTGAATAAATGATAATGAATGATAAATGGAAATGGAATTAATTTTTAATGGACTTATTCACCCACCCCAATCTCTTGTGCTTCCAACACACACACCAACACCCCCTTGAAAAAAATTGGGGTAGAGGTGATGGAAAGTCATAACAGAAATAGAACTCCCCTAGAAAGATATGTCATATGGGTCCTAACAACTAGAAGCCTGATAAGGTACCCATGTACAAACAACATCTCTCTGGAAAATAGGAAGAGGAGAAGAGGACTAGAAATCTCCAATAAGAGGGGTGGCTATAGAGGACCTCACCCCAAGAAGAGACCGCAAGTAAAGAAACTTTTCCTCAGTGAAGGGCTTGGTTAAAATATCTATAACTTGATCAGAAGTCTGACAATATTTTAAGTCAATAATGTCATCATGAATCAACTCTTGAATGAAGTGCAGGTGGATCTCGATGTGATTTTTATACTGACGTTGAACCATATTTTGACAAATCGATATGGTTCTCATGTTGGCACAGTAGATGATAGTCAGCTACCGAAAGTGAATATCAAACTCTTCCAAGATTCCCTGCAACCAAACAACTTTTGTGGAAACGTTGAATGTTCTTGTATACTCTACCTTTGTAAATGATATTACAATTAAATTATGCTTCTTACTAGACCAACTAATAGGACCCGAACAAAGAGAAAACTCTAGCCTAAGGTATATTTTTTATGATCTAGATCATCATCCCAATCAGATTTGGTAAAACCAACCAAATAAATCTATGTCCTTCCTAGATAGTGAATGTCATGTGTATAAGTGCCAAAAACATAGTGAAGGATTCTCTTTTTTTCTCTCCAATACAACTCATAAGGCTCCTACATAAATCTAGACACAATCCCAACAACATATGAAAGATCCAAAAGAGTGTGAGCTGGGTAAATCAAGCTTCCCACAAAATATCAATAAAGGGTACCATCAACCATAGGAGTAGAGAAATCAAAAACCAACCAAACCCAGGAAAGGAAAGGTTTAGGATAAGGCTTACAATTGGACATATAAAACCGAGCTAAAAAATTAAGGGAGTACTTAGGATGTGAAATTATAATTCCTAAGTCAGATTGGGAGATCTAAATCCCAATAAAGTAATGAAGCAATCCTAAGTCATACATGGAGAACCTGTTAGCCAAGGTAGTCTTCACAGAATTGATGATAGAGGAAAATTTTATCATGATCAAAAATTCATCAACATAAAGAATGAGGATGAGCAAGGATTTATCCTACCGCATAATATAAAAATTTGAATCAGATTGACACTGAGTGAACCCTAATGTAAGTAGAAAGGATTTCATCTTGGCATACCAAGCCTAAGGGGATTTTTTAAGGTTGTAGAGAGACTTATTTAACTTACAAATGAGTGAGGGATTATGGACATAACCCGAAGGTTATTCCATATAGATATCTTCCTCTATGTCCCCATGAAGGAAGGCACTTTTAATGTCCATCTAGTGGAATTCCCATATTTTCATGGCAGTAATGGTGAGGGTCAATTGAATAGAATTCATCTTCACAATAGGAGAATTTTTTTCTACGTGGGATAAACCCTTATTTGTAAGTCACGCTTTAAAATTTTTGAATTATCCATTAGCACCATACTTTGTTCAGTATACTAACTTACACCAAATAATTTTTCTTCTTTTCAGAAGAGGGTTGAGATCCCAAGTATTAGTCTTCATAAGTGAGGAATACTCCTCATCCATAACAAAATCCCACAAAGGAATCCTAGAAATCTCCTAGAAAGACTGGGGGTTGGAAGAGGAGGTGAAGAAGGAGTGAGGTCCAACAATTTCTATGCAAATCTAACTCTACTCTAAAGGATATCCCATCTATTCTCTAGTACTCTGCAAGGTCTACCTAGCCCAACGAGGACTGGGAGGAGGATCATGCTTAAATTCTATAGAATCTTCACTCGAGTGAGATGGAAGAAAGTCCTCATCATCACTACTGTCAGAATCGTAAGACTTTGAAGCATGAGGCTAGGGAGGAGTAAGAGGATAAGAAAGATCATGAGGAGGATGAACACACTCAACATCATCATCTGAAGAGTTAAAATCAGAATCAAAGTGCATGAAGACCTCAGTGAGTTAAAATCAACAATCTATACCCCTTCACACCATTAAAATATCCTAAAAAATACAAGTTTTGGACTGTGGTTCTAAATCCTTGCATTTATTTTTGGGAATTTGGGACATAACATTATATCTGAAGATGTGAAAGTGCTCAACATCACATTTACATACAAACCAAGTTTCAAATGGTAGCATTGCTCTTATGGCCTTATGTGGAACATGGTTTTGAATGTAGTACGCACAATCTACTGCTCCAACCCAATAATATGAAGGAAAATATTTTGAGTGAACTATACAAATGGCCATCTCCTTAATCATTTGGTTCTTTCTTTTCACAACTCCATTTTGTGAAGAGTTGTAAGAAACTGTATGCTACAAAGCAATCTATTTGTAGGTACAAAAACATTCAAACCTATAACTTACATAATCTCATCCATTTTCAGTTCAAAGAACCTTGATAGACTTCTTAGCTTGTTTCTCAACAAGATCCTTAAAGTCTTGAAAGTGATCGAAATGTTCATACTTTATCTTAAGAAAATAAACCCAAATTTAACGCAAAACTTCATCAATGAAGGTAATTATATAAAGATCTCTAGTAAATGAAGAAGATGGGAATGGGCCAGAAATGTCACTTTGAACAAGATCTAAAATATGAGTAGCTCTCTCTAGGATTTCCCTTTGCCAAAAATTTCTTCAGCATGCTTCCGGATGGCATAACCCTCACAAATACCCTTAGAAAATTTGACACGGGGTAACCCATTGACCATTTCATTTTGGCTCAATTGTTCAAGGTAACAATAGTTAAGATGGCCAAAACTCCCATGACATAGATTACTAACCTCATCTACATGAGTGAGAAAGGTAGTGGGCATCGAATCAGAAGTAAAGTGGGAAAATGTATACAACTGTAAATAGTGATCTACCTTTCCCTCAGCCACAGTAGTTTTGGAGTGAAGCTCGTGAATAATCACTGAGTTAGGACCAAATTTCACTCACATTCCTTCACCAAGGTTAGTGATTTTGTAAACCAATAGGAGATTGATAGAGAGATTAGGAACACTCAACACTTGGTTAAATGTTCAACCATCCATCTCTATCGTTCCAATACCGAAACCAACATTGTAGTGTCATCACCCTATGTGATTTGGGACATGTCAAATGGTTCTATGTTGTAAAACTCAATCTGTGAAGAGACCATGTGGTGCGAGGCACCGGAATCAATAATCCACTTTGATGAAGAAGCAACTCTAGCTACAAGGGCCTTTCTTTTCTTCTTCTCAGATTTAGAATCCTTTACCGTGCAAGACTAAACTTTCGAAGCATTGTATTTATAGACTCGGGAACACCCATGTTATTCTTCTCAAGTAAATGAGTTATGTGATCAATTTTTTTCTCATACATTAATGCTCGTCATGGTCAGTCTTCTTGAAATATGAACACTTACACTTTTCCTTCTTTGATTTGGGCTCAAAATTAGAAGAGTTCATGTTAGGTTTGGTTTGGTCTTGGTTTTTCTTGGTTTCCTTCTTTGGTTGGTCCTTTTTCTCTTTCTTCTTTTCAGTTTTATTTCCTTTACCAACACTTTTTATAAGGGCATGTGATTTATATTTGAGAGTCCCCATTTAAATGATTTTTTATTGTTCTCGAATAAGTTGGGACAAAAAATTGTCCAATGAGGGCATTTTATAAGTACTTCCCATAGCGTGTCTTTTGTGGCATGGAAATTTGAAATGAAGACAAAGTATTTGGGACCTAACTTAGAAATAATAAACAAGATCAACTAGGAATATTTCTTCTCCACTTTACATTCCTTTAAAAGCAATATAGTGTGGACAAACTTTAAGAATAATACCTATAGGTTTTCAAATTCACTAGGATTTGAACCTAGTAGTTCGTTTTCTAACTGATGTGTTCTCATGTCATCTTATTTTCTGAACATAGTGTTCAACATTTTCCATGCTTCATCAGGTATTTCACACGACTCAATGTCGAAGAGATCAAGTCATGAGAAAAAAACATGCATAGAATACCTAAGGCTTCGTCACATCAGTTCAACCACTTAGATTTTCTGGGATCATCATCATGTTCAGTCTTAGCTCCCATGGTGATGGGAAATAACCCTTTACCCCTTAGTTTCATTACCATTTTCAATATCCATTCAAAAAATTAAACGGTGTGAGAAAAAGAATTGAAAGAGCATCAGGGAAAATTTTAAGGAACCCCCCTGAAAAAAACTTATAGAAATCGTGGTGAATATACCTGTAACTAGTTTCATGGTTTTGGTGAATATCCATGTAAAATATTGTTCTCTTTCGGTGAAAATGGTTAAAATATTGAAAATAGTTGGAAATTGAATGGTGAATCTCCTGTAACGTTTTTATCAAATACCCTCTATCAAATTTTACTATAATGAGGCCTCAAAATTTTCATTTCTTTTCCATGCCTTACCTTTACACTCAAGTTCCTGGAATGTGTGATACTTGGCCACTCGAAAGAACATGAAAATAACATGTGGTATCTTATAATTTCTCACTGCCACTCTGCCTTGCCTCACTAACACTGTGGACCCAAAACTTTATTGAATCAATTCATTCCACGAGCTTGGATCCTAAGGAATGCCTTTTACTTGGGGAGGCATGGAAGCTTGCCATGTGTCTATCTGATGGATAGGGAAGGATTGATAACTTTAATAATAAGGAAAAATAACTTATATTTAATAATCAAGGATACATTGTTGGTTCCTATTAATTTTTTATGTTTGGTATGTGCAGCAGTAAGAATTTGTTTGTTTAGTAACAGATAGGGGGTAAATGTAATGATGTGCAGAAGTAGTGCTTGCAACATATGAATCATATTTCTAAATTGGTATTTTTACGTGTTTTTTGAGAAACATGATCAAGATTTTGAATTTTGAAACTTAATTTTAATTCAAGTCCAAGAAGATGAATTTATTTCAATGGAACACATTGGAAATTTGTGATCTCACAGGAAGTAGCATGTAGCAGAGGAAAATTTATCATGTCTTAGGCTCGTGTCATTTAAATTCTTTAACTGATTATTTCTCTGGTGATATTCCCATAGTTGATTGCAGGTTCTTCTACTTTAAAAAAATAGACAATTCAATTATTACTCTTGTTTATGAGCTTTGGCAAAGACAAGCAGAAAGCTTGATATATATTTACAAATATACATACATACATATATATAGTAGGAGCCAAGTATTTGTCTCAAATTAGCTCGGGATCAAAGGTTATGCCACTATTATAACACATGTTAGCTGTGTTTATATATTCTGGAAGACATGACCAAGACCCTTGCTTTAAATGAAAATAAAGGATGAGGATATTTCTAGAAATCACCTTTCTAAAACACAAGAACTCTCCCACTGTAGTGCAACTAAATAAGAATATCTTTTTCCTTGCATAAAAACACTAGCACATTGTGTGGGGCATCCTTGCAATTTATTTCCAAGACCAAACATTTCCTCTCCTCCTTCCAAACTCAAGCTCAAGATCAAACACAATTATGTCCTTAAAATGGTCCCCATCTACAATTGGTGATGCAAATAGAACCCTTTCTTTAGATACAACTAACCTTGGTCTGTAGTAATGGAAATGGTCTCTGCCATATCTTACAGGTAACAACACAAAATGAACAGTAGCATAATCTTTACTGTTATAAATTCTCACACCCAAAACAGGTTCATATGACATTAAGAAGAAGAAAAAACAATTGAATACAATGGGTCCATAGAAGAAACAATCTCTCAATCATGCCATAATCCTCCAAGTCCCCATCGAAGAATCATAAATTTCTATAGTACTATTACCTACATTAACTCCAAATCTATTAGTGCCTTCTTGAACCACTTTGTACCCCTTGTTTTCATCTGTAACTAGAATGCCCCACATGTAAATATACAATTTCCATTTATTAGGCTGAGCTAATAACATATAAGGAAACTTGAAGGAGGTTCCATCTTTCAGTGGATTACATACCCTTGAAACATGACCTGAAAAAATAAGATTATCCCTACCCAATCAAAACATGATAACCATGAAAAGTTGAGAATTTTCCATGTTCTACCATAAAATTTGTATCTTAGCTAATATTAATTCATTATTTGTACAATTATTCTTTCATTTTTTATTCTTTTTCATGGAGGGATAAATTATGATTACCCATTGCTGGGGAGAGAAATGAAATTAGTGTGGGGTAATGTTGGGCTAATAAAATATAGCCTAATTATGAAAAGCGTAGAAGGATTAAGCACGTGAAAATAGGGCGCGTATATGCGTGCGTAATTATAGTGAAATAGGGCACGTGCGGGGAAAGAAAAGAGTCAGGAATTAGCCATTTTCTATGAATGGATAATTTTATATGTGGATTGTAGAGCACATTTTGTATGAAAACTTGCAAAACATGCAAGGCTATTTTGGGTGAATGGAATATCAGTAGACATGTATAGTTTTGAGGCTATTAATAGGGTTAGACTTCAATCTATTATTAGATAATCTATTATTAGGTGAGCTTGCATGCTCTTGTATTTATCATGTAAGGGCACATGGATATTCTTAGCATGTATTTTATTTTAAAGGTGCTTAGGCAGTGAAGGGAAAGTTCCTACTACCTATAAATATGTATTGATTTACATGGTTTAGGGATCACTTTTGTAATAGAATTATGTTGATGGTTTATGGGAACACAAGACTCATGATGATAGATTATGTATGTATGAAGATTCTATGTTTTAGAGCAATTAGTATAATGGATATATGTGGCTGGATATTGGTGATTAAAATGATTGAGCATGGATCTTGCATGGTAAATCTGATTATGGTTCTTGTTTAATTAATTATTCACTATTATTATGATCGAGATCAATTTATTACTTTATCTTGGATCTGTAATATATATATTTGTCCAATCATGCTAACCTCTTAAGCAAGCTTCCATAAAGAGGGGCATGGTACCCTTGCACACTTCACGTGAGCACTTAGTTCTGGCTGAGTGATGTGTCACCACATCTTGGGATTTTGGGTTTAAAAAAAGACTGCAACCCACTTTTAGCTTTATGACCATTTCAAAACACCAATATACCCCACAAGATATCCTACCCATTATTTTAGATCATGGCTTTTTCACTCACCCCACTAAATGCAACCATTTGGATCTGAAATGTTCTAGACAACCAGACATTCCTTTTCATGATTACCATTTCATATTTGTACATATGATTATCCATTGTCAATCCCTATTGCAAAAAATCCTTTCCCTCAATGCCAATGGAATCATCATCATTTTTTGAGACTCTAAGTCACAATATACACCATCTACTTCTCTATATATACAACCATCACACACATAACATATGCTCTATACATTCACTTCCACATTCTGCATTCATGGAGAATATTTGAAACATGTGCCTTTTAATCTTACTAATGATAAAAATGTGTGCACCTATGAATCCCTTAAACAATTACGAATTGATGTATTAGACATTGCTCCTCTTATACAACCATCTAGTGATTACCAAAGATACATCGTGTTACTAATTTCTTTTGGTCCAAGAATCCTTGTCATAAAGGTGTGGGTTTCCCTTGGCCCCAAACATGCTCCACTTAATCTTGTCCACTCTTGGTTACAACATCTTGAAGTTAATATTAAAAATCATCATGTCAAACTCACCTACCCTCTACACAATAGTATGATCACAATTTCTAATTATTCATTACCTGATTACATATCTCACATGATACATTGGAATCAGCACATGGCCAAACATGCACTACCTTACACCCATGAAAAATATATGATGGCCATGTATCACTTATGTATGACATGGTTCTTCTTTGGGTCCCACAAACCCTTAGCATATTATGTCATTGACCCTGGCCTTGTTAGTTTTGATCTAAATTCAAATGACACTCTTGATTATTCAATAACCTGCTTAAGCTCACACATTGGTGGGCATCCAACTTCCCCCTTGTTTCCTAATAACACACTTTTTTATAGGTTTAACTTAACTGTAGAGGGAGTGGCTTAATTCCCGAACTTAACTTTACACATACACACTAGGGGAAGACTTTCTTTCCCCTCTTTGGTTACATAATATCTATTACATCAAAAGACCTAAAACTCAAATATTTCCCCCTATGGACATTCTTGTGTCAGCCTTCCTTCTCTTTGAAGAATAGGTTTTCATATATTCCCTCAAGGTGCCTAAAAATGTAAAAACATTCAAATATTCTAAAAATCTAAAAACATTCAAATATATCTCAAACATCCAAAAACATTTGCATTGATCTTGTTCGGTTGTCTTTATTTCATGTTTATACTATATATGTTGCACATTACTTATCATGTTTATGTTGATACATAGTATGCTATATAATTTTTATATACACATGTGGGTTTATGTGGTACATTTAGTTGTAAGCTATACACTAATTGTTACACAGTACAGGATGTTTGACACTTCTCTTTAGTATTTCTTCCATATCTCATGGGTGCATCCACTTTACACTGGCTCACATACAGGTGTTATTATTCCAATGTTTACTAGTTTACTTTCTCTTACCTCATTCACTCAATACATACATTGTGTCATACTATTTATTCCTCTAACATAATAATGGGTACTTCATGTGTATTATTTATTTTTCAAATCACTTCCAAACTAATCTCATTTTCATCCTATTGTTTTTTATTACTTTACATGTTTATTCTATGTTTTCACTTGTTTATGGGTAATGCCCTATGTTACTTGATTATTGATTTTTTGGCCTTGATTGCCTCAAGTTCCTTACAACATCCTAAGTGGCATCCCATGTATGTCTCATATTATTTTCCTTGACTATTCTATTTGTGTGTCTGTGCATGATTTTTCTTACATCTATTGTATTATTTTCATATTGCTTGTTACTAACACTTTATTAGTTTTTCTATTATATTACTATGTATGTGTCATGTTATATACCATGTACGCCCCCCTTTTCCCCTATAGGAATCCCACAACACATGTTTACATTGACTATAGGTCCTCTTTTTTGGGTCACTCTCACATTGCTCTATCTCATGTACCCAAACAAGGGGGAAACCATCATGTGATATTTCACCCTCATAATAGCTCAAAATCAAAAAACAAAATAGCAAGTACAAAATTAGACAGATTAGAGGTTTAGAAAATGGATCATAAATAGAATTGGGTCAAGAAACACATAGGGACAAAAATTTACAGCAAGGACCATAGCATATGGATGTTACGTTCCATTCCATATACTTCCATCCTTGGGGCATATTCAATAAATTTATCAATTGGTATAATTTCTCATGGAAATCTATAGGCTTTTCACTTAGTCTCGATGATAGAATGCATGGTATAGTTCAGGTTATGGCGGCACCAAGGGTACATGCAAGTTATCATTTCCTCGGTACATTATGTCATCATTTACAAATCAATTAGGTTTGTGTTCATATGTTGTAACACTTACCCATGGGTCTTAGGAAGTGTCAAGGTGACTAGTATCCTCATAGGATTGACTTCTCATAGATCATATTTTGTAGAGGGATGCAGAGAAACTAGAATTATCCCCATATAATTCTCTTCATCGTACGGGGTGCATTTGCACTTATTTCTATTCTCCTTAGTTCCTTCCACTTGGGGACCGATCACCCCTAAGTCATTCCAACCATCTCCATCACAAATTTCAACAAATATCTATAGAAATGGTAGCAAGAGTACTCTCTCCCCCTTTCTTACAAAATAATCAGGCGCACTCTTTCCTTTGTTTTGTTTTTCTACTTACATATTGTTAGTTTCAAACCAAGTTCAAATTTTTCAAGTTAAATTCTGATTTCCTATACTATGGACATTGACTACACTCTTTTCTCTACATGTACTCATCCTGGAAAAATAAACATAACCAGAAAAAAGAAAAAGTCCTAGCACAAGCACAAGCCACTCCAAGCGAAGGAAAATTTTGTCTACATACTTAGGTGACTTTGTTCCATACTTAAAGCTGGGAAATTCAGACACTCATTTTGGTAATTCACAACTTGCAACAACATAGATTATACAACTCTTTATCACTAGTTGACTCTTGCTCGATTCAACAAATTATCATATTCCTAGCTATATCTCACTCATTCTTTCTTGCATACACAGCCTATTTATTTGTATAATGGTAATATTACTCCATCAAATTAAGTTATACCCTTGCACATTACAATTCCAAATTCCAAATCATTCACACATGCATCTAGGACGTGCTATCAGCTAATTTTGACTTCACAAAATTAATAAGCATAAAAATTTCAAAAGTACTCTTTTGTGTGTTTTATCACCCTCGTCGTGATTGTCTTATTCTCATGATTGTTTTGGTCTTCAGGTGAGAACTCTTCTCATCAGGTCACAAACTACGTTAATAATTAATTAATTAATATTTGATTAATTTCTTACCTGTTTATTTAATAAAATTAATTTTACTAAATTTTGGAGGTTTTTAATTAAATGAATATTTATTGAAAATCAATTGACAAGTTTTTTACTATTTCCAGGGGAAATTAAAATTCCGCTTCGAATTGCTAGGAATGTCAAATTGGCTTTCCACACCCGAATTTCCCTTCTGTGGCAAAATTTTCATTTTTCTCTGCTTGTGGAATTTCTCTTGTTGCTCGCCAACCCAACCGGATGCAAAACTGGCTTAAGATCTCCCAATTTCCCACATGGGGAAATAAATGGGAATTGTCATCTTGCTTTTCCATTGCCACAGGAAAATAATTGATTTTTTTCCCATATTTCCCTAACAATTAATTCCCACTACCCGAAGAAAGGGAAATTGGTTATTCCAGTGGAAACAAAGAAATGGTTATAGAATCTTCTTTAATCCTCACAACAAATCATCCATGAAACTCTGTGGAAGAAGTCATGCATAAGAAGTTGAGGCTCTTTATTTCTAATTTTTTTGTTATTTCCCAATTCTTCTTATTTCCTCGAACGTTTTCAAAGAAATATTTTTTCCAAAGATTCATAGCATATTTTTCACAGACGTTTATTCTCCACTCATTCCAAGGAATTTATTTGCGGTAAGATTCATGTGAGAAAGAAGAAATCCATTCACACGTTGAAGGTGGTAAGGTAAAGTCAAAATAGTTGTTCACGTTAGAGGAATAAAAGCCAAAAATAAACATATTTCCACACAAAGACAAGAAGGTTTTTGAATTAAAAGAAGAGAATCCCACGCATGCAAAGAAAATACCAAGATCTATGCATACCAGGAGGATAAAGAGGCACATGAAGCATAGAGGAAAATTCTAAGCTCCACGCAGGTTGAGAGGAAGAAAAACTACCAAATGAATAGTTTCAACGCATGTTTTGAAGGGAAATAAATAAAAGAAAAAACAAACAAACACATAGGCAGTGAAAAGAAGCATTTCAACGTGCCAAGGAGGAAATAGTAGTTTCAACATCTCGTCAAAAACTAGGTAGGGAAAGATCAGAGTTCCCATGCCATAACAGCAAGAGAAAATGCCACACGTGGGAGAGGAGAATTCAAACACACAACCAAAAAATAGCTCCCACATTTATTTTTGCCATCCACTTGCATTTAACAAATAAAGTATTCAAGCATACGCAAAAATAATTAGAAGGCCATGCTATTAAGAGGAGGAAAGCAAAGAAAATCCAGGAAGAAATAAAAATTTTCCATTTCCACACATTTTTCCATGCTAAAGCTAAATGGTTCCATTCCCATTCCAGTAAAGAAAGGAAATAGTCCACGTATGGAAGGAAGAAGGCAGGAATAACAATCTTAAAAAGCAAGAAGGAAGCATTCCCATGCCTAGTCAAAAAGAATACTACCACACATTTATAAGCTCGAGCTGTTGGAAATGCAAAGAAGTAGAAAATTAATAAAAAAAATTCAAGATTGATCCTGCACATATCCATTGCGACTGGATATTATTAAAAAAATAATAAAATTGTTGTGGTTTGTATCTTTCGAAGTAATCAACTTTAGAGCTCAATATCTCGAAGCTGGATGATTTTCATGAAAAAACAATCATTTCCCGCAATTTTAATCATGTTAAGGTTCTTCCATACTCATTTTTCAATTCACAACACCTCATATGGTATTTTTCATGAACCAAAAAAAATGCAATTCGTTTGAATTTTGTCATGCGCACTATTTTAGCTTGTCAAAAGGCCTACTTTGAGAAACCATATTTTGGGCCCGAGTGATTGTCAAGATGAACAGTTTGATTTTTTGAATTCACCCCACATTAATGTACTTCTTTGCCAAATTGTAAATTCACAGCTCCTTGTTTGATATTTTCATGGAGCCAAATAAATGTGGTTTGTTTGATTTCGATGCGTGCGTAGTTTTCAGTCTATCAAGGAGACTAACTTTGAGAGTCGATATTTTGAACTCAAATATTCTTAAAGAGAAAAGGTTTGTTTATTTGGATTATCCCCACATTCATATGCTCCCTTGCCAAGTTTGATATTTCTAGGGTGACATTTGGTATTTTTCCCAAGCTAAAACCAAACGGGATTTTCATAGTTTTACACTTGCATTTTCCTAGCAATTTTAGAAGAGTCAACTTTGAACTTGAATATTTCACTGAAGAATTTGATTTGGGTAAAAAACCTCTGATATAAAAAATTTTGGTATCTTAATAGACTACCTCATCCAGTGAAAGTTTCTCATAACAAGATTTGTTATTTTTCCCAATGCAGTTTCAGAGGCAATTTGTGTAGTTTTGTAAGAAGGAAGTAATAGCCTGAAATCACGCTTATGTCACAATCATGTCATCTTCAAACAAAATGATGTTGTGGTATGGGTCCCAGGAAATTCTACCCACCTTGACACCCCATTCAGAGTATGATAACATCACCGATACAAACTTGGGACACATCAACATAAATTGGTTCTGCAATCACATATCAACCAAAGGTGAGTCACAATTTTCTTGACGTTTGTTCCGAATTTGTCATCACTTGCATGGATGCACTACAAAACCTATGTAGTGTGGTGATTCAACTCCAATGGCTCCGAAGTGGAAGTGACCTCGACTTCTAAGTTCTCAGTCTCGTCTCTACGGCATAGGCGCTTCTCAATGGTACCAATGGGTCACCTCTGACTTCTTCATTATGTGGTATAGGTCATAGATATTGACAGAGGTCTCTTCAAAGTCAAAATCCATTGTTATCAACAGATATCGATAATGGGAGAATCTTTTCTACATAAATTTTCTTCACTTAATCGTTGTGGCAAATTTATTCATCAACAAACCAAGACCAATGACAAGTACAATTGTGTGGATCAAGCAAGGCCACATCATTCAAGTGTGTCCATGTTAGCTCTCAGTTAGCAATGGGCGTGATACTTCATCGGCCAGTCTTAAATTTGGAGCATTCTCAAATTGGATGATCGCGAGTGGGTCATAATGGCGATACTTCGAGATGGTGACAAAGACGAAAGACATAACTCCAAGAAATGAATTGTAATCTCGACTCTTGGAATACTTCTCAATGGAAACAAATTAGGAGCTGGATTCAGACAAGCCAGGGTGGCATAATAACTACGGTCTCACAACAAATAAAGAATTCATCATGGAATTTATTCAGATCATGTGGAGAATTGTGTGTAATTATGAACATGAATGCGAATAAAGACAAAAATGCACACACACACACACACACACACACACACACACACACACACACACACACACACACACACACACACACACACAAGGATTTTTCTCAAACAAAGAGGTGGGTGAATTACTCAAGTTTAAAGCTCGGTTCTCTCCTCATCTAGAGGATTACGAAGCATGGTCAATGAATTCATTCTCATATGACTGAGATAGGCGGACTCTTGGCCCAATGGATAAGGCATTGATCCTAAATGTCTAGATCTAGGTGGTGCATTGCTGACTAGGATGTTTATGTGTGTCTCCAAGTCATTTAAGTGGGGTCCACATGTACACATTTCTTTTATTTATGTACTTCTCCTAAAATGAATTTAAATTTTTTATAAAGTGAGGTTATTGTTAAACTCACTTTTGGAAAAAATTTGATAACTTAAGTGTTTTCTATTTTTAAAAGCTGGTTGTAAAATTCAAAGTCACTTAAGTGCCCTATTTAATGTGTATGTAAATCCTAACTACTTTGTAGCCAACTTTTGGGTTATAAAGGGAAGTTGGGGGCTCATTTGTAGGGGTAAATTTGAGAGAGGAGAAGAAAATAATTTTGTATGCAATCTTTACTTCAAGGAAATAAACTTTGTGTTCTTTTAAGAAGACGTTTTGGAGTTAATAAAATATGAACTTTATGTCCCATTCATTGTCTCTAGTAACATTTGGTGTTCTTATGTTCATTACATGTTAGCATTTGAATCTTAGTGCAAATATTTTCTTGGATCTTATTTTCAACTATATTAATACATTTTTCTAGTTCACAATGAACAAGCTTTGATTATCTACTTGCTCATGTGTGTTCCATTTTACTCATTCTTGTTTAGCTAACTCAAACTCCATTTTATTTGTGTTAGTTATTCATCATTCTTCTTCATGTAATATTAGGCTCTACTTTTACTTAAACTCTTTCATGTTCCTTCCATTCATTCCTTTCCATTCCTTTCCTTCATTCCATTCCATCTCCCTCATTCACTTTTCTTTCCATTGATGTTCCAAAACACCCTCCATATACAATTTTTAATGTACAGATGTAAATGCAGTTTTAGTTTTCAATAAATACAGCCTCACCTTAATTGAGGAGGGACTTCATTCCCATACTATTGAATGTCATTTGTATGCATGAAAATCCATATGCTTATAGGACCAAAGCACCTAGAAAGGGCCATAGCATCCATACGCTATGGACCCACCTACCCACTTTGATCTCTTTTCCCTCCAACGATTATTTTACTGACTTCAATCTCCTTAGTACAATCCTAGTCAACATTTTTGAGTTTTTCATATCCAAAACACATATATAAGCATGTTATTTAATATATCATTAAGGAGGGAATTACTTGTACTTGGCTTCTAGCATTCTAATGATAAAATACTAAGAGCAATCACACACAAATTTACTCCAAGCCTCCCTTGAGCTTCATATACTCTAGATACTCATCATAGGGTAGATATCCACTCAATTCTGTAAATACAAAATGCAACTTATCAAAATCAAGTCAATCTAAGGAAAATATCAAGTACAATCCCATTGTTGCAAAATCATAGTTATCAATTTGGTTGTGTGAATTCTAGAAATGACATACTAGGCAAGAACAATACTTGCAGTTTGAGTCCTCTTCAGAGTAATGGCAACATCAGTGGTAGACATGTGTTCCCACAACCTACCTAACATTTATTTTAGAGGACACTCTCATCATCTAGGTTTTTTAAGATTGCATAAGTTACACAGTGAGCATCACACAATATCAAAGGTCCATATTCCATATAGGAGCAGAATAGAAAGCAATGAAAAAGCATAAAAATTTGAAAAGGCTAAAAGAAAAAAGGGGCCAAAGCGTATAGAAAGGTCCATAGTGGGGGTATGTTAGAAGCACAAGATACTAAGAGGGGCATTGAATCATGAATTTAAAACTTTATTCCATTTCCATTCATCATTCATTATCATTCATACAACCATTCAATCATACATTAACCATATGTGTGTTTACTTAAGTATTGAATTAACCATACACAAGATAAAAGGCAAGAGGGTACACAAGAACACCAAATTTAAGTGGGAAAACCTCAAGGGGAATAAAACAAACTAAAAATATTCTTATGTTACTCAAATCAAATATATTTAGTAAAGCACCAACTTCACAAGGAGCACCAACCCCTAGTTTAGTATAACACTAACTCTGCAAGGAGCATTAACCCCTAATTTAGTGAAGCACCCACTCCAGAAGGAGGCCACAACCCATTAATATGGTCAATCACAAACTCAACCATCTGTATATGAATATCTCTGAATATTTTTTATTTCCACAACTGATGGAGATCACTAATTCAGCTCACACACCTTCTTCAAACCCTCATTCCTTCAACTCGCTCAAACTTGGATTTTCATACCTTGATTTGGATTCAAACACTTGTAATCATGATCTCTTAAAATATTCATAGTTTAAAACACATTTATCTTTGATTTCATTCCTTAGAATCCC
This sequence comes from Taxus chinensis, assembly GCA_019776745.2. Classification (NCBI taxonomy): domain Eukaryota; kingdom Viridiplantae; phylum Streptophyta; class Pinopsida; order Cupressales; family Taxaceae; genus Taxus; species Taxus chinensis. The sequence goes on along the minus strand of CM034155.1, from coordinate 156,325,299 downwards.
CTTCACACTCTCAAGCAGATCACATTTTTCCCTCTAGATCAACTAGTTCAAAAATGAACTAAACAAGGACTTTTATATTTTTTTCATCTCACAAACATGACATGGGTCAGTCCTCATGAATACGCTAGGCCAAAAACCTCAAAAAAATAACACCATACTCATATATTCATAAAATGGACCCATATAGGTTGTTCATGCTCAAACACACCAAACAATCTCAAACATTACTCAAAACCCCATCACCTAGATCACCAAAACCTACAAACCTCATCACAATGATTATTCAAGATCCTTATTCTTCAAAAATTTAAAATATGACATAAAACCACCATCCATGGTCACACATTATCTTGCACCAATCAAATTATTCATAACTCGCTCAAGAAGGCTTATATCCTTCACTAAACAGTTGTTTACAGGAACCAGTCTTCGCCTTTAGGCCTCAAGATGACCCAAAAACACCTCAAGGATGGCATGTAAAAACTAATTGGAAATCCACTAACCTTTATAACACATTCGTGCTTTCTAGTGCTCATGAAACATCCATACATGCAAACCACCCCAACGTTCCTCTTCACCAAAATGAGTTGCCCACAAAGTAGTTTTAGAAACACAACTGGTTTTCACCCTTGTTGTCACTTTAAATACCTCCAAAGTGTGGGTTTTACCCCATCTCTGGAGAATGAACATATGCTCAAAATAATCAATTCAACATTAAAATATTACAAATGATACAAATATATAGAGTTAGTTCATTTAACAACTAACACTAATCTAGTATGGTTGTTCTAACCACCTAGACTATCTCCTAACCACTAGCCATCCCTAAAATATATCTCACCATTTATTCTCTCAACCTAAAATTTCTATGTGATTATTACCCATGTAATAATCACTTACATGTATTATTCTCTCCACATTGTTTACACACACACTAAATAATATAATGTGGAGCGCTAAACTAATATGTACACTAATTATTCCTAACATTCCCCCCCTTAGTGTGCATATGGGAGAAAATTTCACACTCGGGAGTTGCAACATGAGTTCAATCCATTTCTTCCATATTTGATGTTATCCACTTTGATATTTAACTTGGTGGCATAAAAATGAACATTGTGTTACTTCTCCCCCCTCCTAATGTGACGTAGTCTGAATGTCAACTTCTATTGATATTGCATCCACTTAGAAGTAAAAATTATCATCCCAATGACAAAATTTTCAGAAAAAATATCCCCCCCTTCATATAAAATTATATGTAAGGAGATTATTTTTGGTTGTCCACTCAACATATTTCTAATCCTGGGAGCTTTAAATAAGTCTTTTCTACCGCTTGGTCTATTTATTCTACGTATCAAATTAAGCAATGACAATCAAAATAATAATATAACTTTATCTATTAAAATTGGATATTCCACCACAAAATATTTTTTACTAAATACCAAATGTGGGGATATTTTTTTGATATGTCTCTAATGCAATGACCATGGTCGAGAGGTGAGGTGAGATAAGCCACAGTTTGAATCAGGTGTGCCCAAGTCAAAAGAGGGTGTGAATGCTAATAGTCAAGGTTGATCTGAATGTAGGAGTCAAATAACAATTTCTTAGCTGAGTAGTGAATGTAGAAACAAAGTATACTTTAGATCATTAGGATAATCTTTCTTCTCATAGAGTTTCTTATGTCACTGAGTCGAGGAAAAGAGTAAACAGACCAGATTTTGATGTCAGTGGTGTTAAGATCAAGGAACGGTCCATTGGTTCTGCATCAGAATACTAAGGTGGATCAAGCCATTATTTTTGAGTTAAGGTTGATTGTTGATCCAATCAATTCAAGGGTGAATTAGGAAGTCTAAACTGTGACAGGGGCATTTAGTACCTAGTACATTAAGATAAAGTAACTTATTGGATGTATATGGGAGTTCGTATAAAAAATATCGAGCCCTGAGGAGACTAAGGGGAACTTGAGAGAAAATGCAAGCTGATCTCCAATCCAGGTTTAAATTCTCAAGACATTATACAATAATTGTGTATGTATATATATATATATATATCAAACTATTTATTCTTCAATACATATCTACACAAATTCTTTTCCAGTAACTGAAATATATGCTCTAAATGATTTTTTTTATAATAAATGTAAACAATGAATAAAATGGCTTGAAATATTGCAAATAAAGTGAACTAGATGTAAGGAGAAAGAGGATGCAAATGAATGATGTATTCCAAATGGGTTCACAAGAGGTCTTCTTTGTTACATCGTTGATAGAGTGCAAGAAGGTTGAAAAAACTAGCAATGGGGTTCGCACGAGGTTCACTCTACATATCCAGTGCTTGAATGTTTTGGATCTATAATAGATGGATGAATATGGACAAAGGTAATGGGTTTGTTGTGAGGTCTGTGGTATCTATTTTCCCCTTATCTAAGTCTACCTAACAAACAAAGGGATGGGTGGAGTGAAAAACCTAGAGAGGTCCCTTTCAAAACCAGATCTGATACCAAATGTGGGTTTTACCCCATATATGGAGAAAGAGCATACGCTCACAATAATCAATTCAACATTAAACTATTACAAATGAGAAAAATATATAGAGATAGTTAATTTAATAACTAACACTAATCTAGGATGGTTGTTCTAACCACGTAGATTATCTACTAACCAGTAACCATCCCTAAAATTTATCTCACCCTACGATTTCTATGTGATTATTACTCACGTAATAATCACTTACATGTATTATTCTCTCCACATTATTTACACACACACTAAATGATATAATGTGGAGCACTAAACTAATATGCACACTAATTATTCCTAATACAAAGGCCTTCAATAGGAATAAAATTCATCCCTCTTCACTCTCTAATTGATATCAAGTGTCAAATAATCAATTGCATGCATCTTCCACCTCAATCTTCTAGCTTGAGCAATCTTGTCCTAAAAACAAGCAACCTTCTTCTTCACAAAATGAGTTGGATGACCTATCAAATCACCTAATAATGAAAAAAACCACACACCATTAGAAATATATTTGAATCCTCTTTCCAACATCTTATAGTTCTTTCCAAATCTAAGTGTAAGGCCTTCAACCAAGTCCATCTCTAAAACAACTCCTTTAGGCTTCTAGGACTCAAGAATTAGTCTTAAGACCAACTTACTCCGTCACCTCAAAAATCACTTTAGATCTTTAAAAAATTATGGAAAAACCTTAGACATGTTTTATAAGTACTCAACAACCTTAAACTAGAATGAATAAACTCAAAAAAATCATCTACCTCATGAAGTTACACTAGACCGTACTTAACTAGACATCCTCCAGATTTTACCTTCAAAGAACAAGTCATAACTTTCTCATCCCTTATCAAAAACAAAAATTTGATATTTCATTAGAAATATCTCTAAACCAATATCACAAAAAATCTTGAATCAAGTCTTAACCCCACCTGTAGCTCCCGAAATTCCACTTTTACCACAAACTACTCCAAATTACCCCAAAAACTAGTCTTCATAAATAGGGTACACTTTTCCATTTTTGACCTCAAATCTTATATGAAACTATAATGGACATCTAGAAAAAAATCCCAATATAAAAAAATGTAATAAAAATCCCAAAATGTATAAAACACAGAGACCGATGTTGGTTGGGTATAATCAATAACAGTTTAGAAGCGGACGACGACGGTCATAGATAACCGGTGTCGGTAGGGTCGGGGTGAAGGGAACTTAACAAGATTTGATTGTGGGGATTGAACTGGAGCTAAAAATATATGGAAGGGTGGATGATGAGGTCTATTAAAGTCTCAGGTACACTCAAAGGTAAGTAACAAGTGAGAATGGGTGATTTGGTGGTGTGGGTAGGGAAATGGTTGAATCTACAAGCAGGTGGGAGATGGGAATTGGACATGCTAAGTATAAACTGATAATAGAAGGTATACTAAATGGTGATGGAATTTGATCAGAAAGATGGTGTTTGGTGCCAAATTAGTGCTTCTTGGAATGCTTTCGTGAGTGCAATGCCTCTGGATCTTTCCTGATGCTGGATGGGGATGTCTGATTGCGTGAAAAGACTCTGGTTTTGCTTGCATGCAATGCTTTTCTCATCTCCTTGATCTCAAAATGTGCCAACCCAAAAATAAGGTTTCTAAGGTGAATAAATGGTAACTGACAATGGTTCTGGGTTGAGTGGTGTCGGTTTAGGGGTGACTGGCATCAGTTAAGGTGAGATTCCCTAGGTTTACTAAAAATGGTAGATCTTTTTTATTTCTTGGGCTAGGTTGGTTTATTCTCGCGGATCGGAACAGATACTTCCCTTCTAATGAGAAACAATATGGTTAGAAAAATCTTAGGCATGTTCTTTTAGGGTTAGAAAAAATCTTAGCTCATTAAGGCAAGTAAGATTAGGTCTTAGTGAATTATGGAAACATGTCAAGAATAGGTCTAGGGTGAGGTGGCTAGGTGAGGTGGAAATTTAGCTTAGTTAAAATAATTAAGTAATGAATGTTGTGAGGATGGGTATTAATTTAATTGAGTTAATTGAATTAATATTAATGTGGAGTGGAAGGGGCCATGGTTAGGTAAATATGTTTGAGTTGGTTATTCAACGGGGGGCCAAGGGGAGTGTGACCCAATTTTGGTGTCTACATTCAATTTTCTACTACACTTCAAGGTTACGCACATAGTTGGTATAGAAATTATAATCCACATTAGACTTTGGTGGACTATAATGCTTTGCACACTACATTTTTGGTTGAGTTTCACATTCCAAAGATTTAACAACAGAGCATCATCATGTTTAAGGATATCAAGCAAGGTTTATCTGAAAGCATAAGGGAGTACAATGCACGTTTTAAGACCCTGTTGTCTAAGTTATCTTATGAAATTCATCAAAGTCAGCATGCAAAGTGGTTCGTTAGAGGATTGTTAATTATGTTTCATAGATCTCTATCTCATAAGACGTATATTGATCCGTTTGAGGCATTGGAAGCCGCTCTGTGTGCTGAGGAGGTTGGAAGTGTTGATACTAGAGTGAGACCATTCGCAATTGGAGAATTTTTCTACCAACTCATCACACGAGATGCACAATGGTATATGGTGCATTAATTGTGAGGTTAAGGAACATAATAAGGATAGCTGTCTATGCAAGTCAGTACATGCATTATTACTAGATTGTGAAATTTTTCACAACGACCATGATGTCTGGAATTGTCCTCTTTTATAGTTTGTGATTTAAAAGAATGTGTACATGTATTTTAAGATTTGCAAATCCCATACCTATGACACCTTTGATTGTATACTAATTGATCATATCCATAATGTCATTAAAATAGGAGTGCGCTAGACTAGTGTGGTGAGCATATCAAAGGAACAGGAAGGACAAAATAATGAAGGGTACAACAATGGGGAGAATGAGAATGGGGGTTTTCAAGGAGGATATTGAGGCCAATTCCACGATGGCAGTAGAGGCAGGTTTGATAGAGGAACTTGTTACACTTGTGGGTCCCCTGATCATTATCAGTGAGATTGTCTTCAGAATATAGTTTCCTCATGGTATGGCAAGCAGTATAAGTTAGAGGATTTCCTAGACCTATATAAGCACATGATTAAAAACAAGAAGAAGTACAAGGGTGTGGGGATGATCAAGGTACATCACGTAAATGTTGATAATTGGATTCCTAAGAAAATGTTTGATCTAGAATTACAACCCATGTTGGTCACAACGTGTGCCGAGGTAACACACGTGCATGATCCTTTGAAGGCCAATCCACTCATCATGAGGGAGGAAGTAATACATGCCAACTATATAGATGTGGTGCATTATAAGGATTTCTATTAAGAAACTATGGGAGTCATCAGAGACCTTCATGGTAAAATATAGTGCTTAAAGGATCAGGTGCATGAGAGAGAAAGTGTGAATAATATTGAGCTATTGCATAAGGATGTGGATGACCTGAAAGAGGTGTGTAAGATGTTTCGCTAAGTGAATATCATCCCACTACTCAAGGAATGGATACGTGAAAAGGTACTGCATATTGGAGCTGAGCATGAGAGGATGATAGTTCATTCAAACTTACCACCACAAAATCATGAATTTTACAAGGATATTACACTTGATATAGTAATTGATGGATGGTTGGTAAGAAATATTCTGATAGACATAGGCACCGAGTTAAATTTGCCAACACTAGATACATGGAATCAGATGGATAGACCAACATTGCATCCATATTCCAATGTGTTGTATATGAAAAACAAAAAAAGGGCTATACCTATTGGGGTCTTGAAAGATGCATCCATCACCATTGAGGGAGCCAAGTTCTCTAGAGACTTTGAGGTATTAGAGCTATTTGAAGAAAACAACTTTCCAACATTACTTAGACAAACCTTGTGCTATGCAAATAATGGTTATTTGTACTTCAATAAGGGTTATATCAGCTTTGAGAACAAACATGAGCACGTTATTATACCTCTAACTAATTGTAGACACCTATAATTACGCCTAATAAATTTAAATACTTAAATTGTGCTAATAATCTCGTTTCCCACAAACTGACGACATATTGTCAATGGCACTCATCTTCTCTTCCATTATCGTTAATTGATTACATTACGCTAATTAATTAAGTCACTGATCCAAAACATACCCTAATTAATGACCTTTCGTTAATCGACACCTTTTATCTAGTCTAATTAATTATTATTAATTAATTAGCCTTCCTTCTCATTAAATCAATAAATCTCTATTTAACTGGTTTAATCCCTTCCTAATGGTCTAAATCACACTAAAATCCATCTAAAAGCTTATAAAAGCTTGCACATGTATTTATTAATCATCTTGATTAATTAATGCACCCCCTTTATTCACATGAGCCACTTGAGGACAAACTAAACCCTCCTAAAGCTAACTCAACCCCATCTAAACCCCCCCCCTTATCCATATCTAATTCTACATCTCCATTTGTCCCACATTCATGAGGATGTGTTGAATCCTTTATCCTTTGGGCTATATAAAAATCCCTCCTCCTACCATTATACCTACACCTAAATCTCTCAAGAGACAAAAGTAAGCACATAGTTTCATACTAATAGCCTTTTATCATTCTTGAGATCCCCATCCTCCATTCTTGAAGAGCTATGCCTCACACCCAAGCATCCATTGATGGATCAAAGCAAGAAAATATAATTTGATTGCCATTGGACTACTTAGGTCCATTTTGATGTTAAATTAGGCAATTAAGGGGAATAGAGTTCATTCATTTACATTGTGTTTTGATCAATTTAAAATTTATTAATGTTAAGGGTAGGACTTTCTCATTTCTTCATCATGATGGTGTAATTTCTCATTTTTAGCTAAGTTAGGAAGCTATTTCTAGGTGGTAGTTTTCTTGCTAAAAGTGTAGAAACACTTGCACACATTTGGCATGCCCGGTGGGACACTTAGTCCCATGGAATTTTAGTTTGAGTTTCATTGTTTTGGGTAACTTTTGATATGCACATGTAGTAATTAATGTCCATTTTCTTGGAATTTTTTCTCATTTGATTTGTGTAACTTTATGTTCATAGCCTTAATTTTAATGGGTTATTGCCATTCTTAAGTTAACTTGTCAAAAATTTGAGATATTGTGAGTTTTCTTGTGTTTGCTGCCATATTTTTGTTGCAGGTCTAGCGCAGGCACGTTTTTAGGGGCGCAAGCATGATTTTCGTGATGTGGGCATAGTTTTTAGGGTGCACACATCTATCTGGTGGCGCAGACACACTGTTAAAATATGTCACTCTATTTCTCGACCCCTAGCGTATGCACACACACCCTAACCAACGCACAGGTGCACTAACCCAGGTGCACACGTCATTTTGTACTGTACCTTCACTGCATACTCAAACCTATCAGACTGACACACATGCCCTAACCAAGGCACACATGTGGTTTTAGTGGCGCAGGTATATTTTTCTGGTAATGCGGTTATTATGTATGTTTTTCTCAGAGTAGTGCATACGCTATTTTTGTGGCGTACACACCTCTTTGGTGGCACAGGTGCTTAATAGATTCAAAAATTCCACAGAGTAGTGTAGGTACTATTTTAGCGGTGCATGCACTGTTTTTTGTGACACACACATCTCTCAAGTGGTGCAGGTACAGTGTGTGCCGAAAACAACCTTTGGTGGTGCATACGCCCTAACCCACACGAAAGGTGTTGAAAAAGGGGTGCAGGCGTCCTTTTTCTTTTTTTCAAAATTAAAGTGTTCATGTGCTAACATTCTTGCAGGTTTATCTAATCATATATTTGTCTTTGCAAGCTGTTTTTACACGCTTGTATTTGATTAGGTAATATTTTGTACTGTTTACTTATAGGATTAAGATTGCATACTCTTCCCTCGCATCCCTTGGGGCTATCTTGGGAATCAGAAATGATTCTTAAGTCCTTTTGATGCTTTGAGATTGTTAAGGGTATTTGATTTGGAATTGGTAAAATTGGCATAGTTGAATTAAAGTGTTTTTCCATTTGATATCTTTTTAGATTTTGGGAGACAATCATGTATGCTCTTCTCTTGCATCCTTGGACGATCTAGAGAATCAGAAATGATGCCTTCTCTTTTTATGGAAATCTACTAAACAACATCGTACATGACCAAAACATTTTTCAAAGAATGGAAGAATCAAAACAAAAGTAAGAAAGTACTAATACAGTTGTTATACAGGTTTCCAAATGGTGTTCGAGCAAACCACATCTAATTAAAAAAGATAAAAAGAAAAACATATTTAAAACATTGTAGTGTAGTTCAGAAAAGGGTACATCCCTATCCACTCAACTAGAACATAACCCCTTTGGCATAATGCCTTAAGCTACAACAATGGGAGTGGTTCCAGGAACCCCAAAGTAGTCCACGTAAGAGGGAACCTTGTGGATGAAACGGGAAGTGCTCTGCACTACCTATCTGACTAGTAAACACTTTGTGAGATAGAGTTACAAGTTGTCCCTATGTGACCCTTTTAAGTACACATTTGGATGCATTTATTGCCCACTAGTCAAGATACTCCCAAACTAGTCATTGCAACTTTTTGGGTAAATCGTCCCGCTCGTGGATAATCTTTGTAGCACCTAGGACGAGAGAACCACCTAGGAAGATATACTTTGGCTAGGAGCCCACTTTGACCACTCTAAAATAGTGTTGAGTTGTGAACCATATTTTCATTGAGAAACATGTGACGCGTTACTCTCACCTAGTTTTTACTTGCCTTAGGGCGAGGTGAAACTCTGCCAAAGTGAAGCTAGCATTTTTCATTCTTTTATATTTGCTTCCTTCAGATTCTTTTGACACTTTTTTGATCAAAAGAAGTGTGGCTACCTTAGTGTTACCAATCGACTGTTTTTATCACTTTTATGTTCGTTTACGCCCATCCATGTTTGTGGCTAGGTAAGTTAAACGTCTAAAGTGTACGGAGGCGTATTCACGTCATTGGTAGCCATTGTGATCTTGATACCCATGTCAAGATCATCATTGTAGTTAGGCGTGGTTCATCACTGCGGACTTCCTTAGAAGAGTTAGCTTGTTTGTATCGTATCACTACAATTTTGATATTTACATCTTGTTTCTTGTAAACTCGACATAAATACCTATATTGTAAGGTTACACTGCACACATTTTTAACACTTCCTAGCTATACTTTGAGCTTTTTAATTCGGTTCTATTATTACCTCGATTTCAAAGAGTGATAGGTGTTACCATTTGTGCGTGTTATATCAATAACACCTTGATATCAATACTTCACTTTCTTGCTGTTGGTTTGAAAATCTGTCAGTTAGGCAGATCATGGGGAGATAGGCCAACAGTGTGCAGGGCATAGCCCCTCTTTGAGACAGCAAAGCGAAACTAGTTTATTGTTATTCTATCAAGTAGGAATCTATGCAAATCTACACTATTCTAACTTCAGGGGTTTGGGATCTCATCCCAGTAGAGGTAGTTTCAACTATGAACAGAAAGTTAGGAAGGAAGGAATGGAGGAAGGTAGATCTGAAGGGAGAAAAGAAATGAATTCCAAAGATAGAAAGGTCAGAAGGTTTATTCTTTGGGTTGGTAGTAAACAAAGCCAAAATTAATCACATAAATGAATAAAGAAATACTGATGAACATATGACAATAAAAAGAAAGAATCTAACAGAATAGAAACAAAGATCTAATTTAAGAAAGATCTGATGCAAATAACACATATATTGAGCACAAAGTCTTAACATATATATTAAAATCTCTTCTGTTACAAGAAGGCACAATGTCTTTCTCTCTTCACCTCTTTTTCATACAAAAATGTCCACCAGGAATACAACAAGTATTCCAGTATTTATAGAAGGAGGAGGAAGAAGACAAAAAGAAGCCAACCACTATTTATAAAATATCTTACAAGATATTTACAAAATACTAAAAAGTCAAACTTTGACTTTGGGGCAAGTTTTAGGATGACAACATCTCATGATGCAACATGGATGATGTCATCGCATGTGCCAACATGTTTCTTAAACATTTTACAAAAATGGAACATTTATCTTGGAGGAAGAAGCTACTCCTCATCGTCTCTCGGCTCGAACTTAGTATCCGGTTGTGGTTTAGGGGAGTTGATATGACACTGCGCCCAATACTCTGCAAACTTGCTAATTATTTCTTGAAGTTGATACTGATCAGGACCTTTGAAATGGTCTTGAATTACTTCGCAAGTTTCTTTCTCATTTTTGAGCTTGTCGGGCAACCCAGCGAAATCTTCATTTACATCAATCAAAAAGCCGATAAAGTCACGATAGGCTAAGAGGTTGTTGATGGACTCTCGATCGAAAGTGACCTCTTACGCCAAAACTTGAGAGATAATAGCCTTGAAGTGATGGAATGTATCATCTACTTCTCTCAATTCATAGGATGCACTGAGAAATCTAGGAGTCATCTTCAAAAATGTTTTCTCCATGTCGTGCAGTGCTTCCAAGGCTTATTCCTTGATTTTGTCAATTCTTTCCAGGATGAATTCCATTTGATTGACCCGGTAATCTAAAGCAGTGAGAGCTTTATAATGTTCCCACGGGTGATCGATAACGCCAAAATTTAATAGGTCGTTAGCTGAACAGTTGACCATTGTCGGGAATGTTCCTTGTTGCAACTTAGTGTTATCCAATTCCTCAGAAAGGGAGCCTGCTACTGCTTGTAGCTCTTTATTTTCTCAAGTTATATCTTGATGGAGCAATGTGAAATTGTCGATTATCTCCTGACCATCCTGTAGGATCCTCTCAATCCAGGATGACATAGTCATGCCCTGTTCAGCAATATTTACATACTCATTGATTTTCTCTTGGCTGGGAGCCTGAACAGGTTCTGCAGCAGTTGCTGAAGGGGCTTTGCCCATTTTTTTCAAGGCTTGGAGGAGATGTCTATTATGTTCTTTGATCACTCTTTTCTCCTCCTTTGCCTCTTGAAGCTTCTTTCAGAGGGCATCTATAGCTAACAAGGGTTCACCTTGCAAGCTTTTGGATGATGTCCCCATTGTGACTTGGGTCACTGTGAAATCTATGGGAGACATATATTCTTTCTTCTTAGTGGGATCTGAGTAGGTTATCTCCCTGACCCTTTCACCTAAGGAGCTCTTAGAGAAGCAAGTTATCTCTTTCTGTTTCTTAGGTCCCTTCATTGGAAGGACTGAGAAGTCCATAGCTGTAATGGAAACCTTTCTCTTGAGTTGGCTTAGCTTGTCAGAGATCCAACAAGGACTTATGGGATTGGGATCAAAAGAAGAAGAGGAAATGGGGGAGAAAGGGGGAGCAACTGTAGCAGACACACGGAAGAAAGTGGAAACACATGGTGGTGGCATGGATAGAGATTCCAATGCACTAATGCTTACAGGGCTTGGAGTCACTACAAGAGAGGAGAAGGAGGTGGAGACAAAAGGGATCTGCAGTCAGATAAAGGGGATACCAAGTGAAAAATCTGCAATGAAGGAAAAGATGGAAAAGGTGGGAGATGGGAAGGAGGAAGGAAGACAGGAAGACACAACCATAGGGGTGGTTTCTTAAGTGATGGGAGGAGGAGAAGGAACGGAAGAGGAAAGAGCGGGTACCTCAACAGTTGTAGCTATGATGACATCCTGGGTGGATGTATCCGTTGGAACATTTTTTGTTCCTTCTTTGCCTAGGGATACTAGTTCTATTACCTGCTTCTCTAAAGTAGGAGGGATCTCAGGAGATTTTTCTTAAGTGGTGCTCGGCTCTCCAACCTTATCTTTTCCTTTTCCCTTTAGCAAGTGATCTGGCCTTAGAGGTGCACTGCTTAAGGGGGAAATGGTGAAATCCACTCCAAGGTAGATGAGACCATTCTGCTTGCACCAATGTTCAGTGCGTTGCAACATGAGCTTGACCCTTTCCTCGATGTTCTTTGGCACCTTGGTTCTATCGATATCTGTAAATGGCCAATCATCCTCATCCATGTCGAGGTAAACTTGATCAGTTTCTTGGAAATCCTTTGGGATGATGGCCATGCCATAGTGGATGATTTCTTCCAGAGCCACTCTGGAGTGATCCTTTTACCTGATATCAATTTCATGGTTCATGTCTATCCAAATTTCCTCAATTTCTGGGACATGGATGGGATCAATCTTAACCTTGGGGAGGTAACCCCAGCAGTTGAAGGTTGGCCTTGCCGAGAAATTGTGCTTCAAGTTGAGAAATTCAAGTTTTGTGTACATTTCCCGTGCCTTACCATGTGAGGGGCATGTGTACCGACTAACTGTAAGGGGGAATGAAGTCCCTCCCTTCTTTCTTTTTATGCATTTTTCATGGTAGGTGATTAGCTGCCTTGGCAGCTCCAGCAGGATCAGCTTGGGCCCTACATGCCTTGGTAACTTTGTTAGCTCTCCCAGAAAGTTGGCAGCCCTGAAATATGTGAAGGTGGGGAATTGTGTGAACAAAGCCCCCCATTTCTTTGTGGCAGTGATCGCGCTCGGGCTGGTTCGAACATGTCTCATGTTTGGTCTTAATTGACAGATCACCTTGTAGAAGAAGGTGTCATTCATTTTGTTGAGCTGGGAGATACTAGCCCCGAGCTTTAGTTCTGGGTAGAACTCATATATCTTGACTTGGGATCATACCCCACTCTGAGTTATCCCTATGAACTCTCTCTCTGACGCAGTAGTGTATACAACATAAGAGTTCATGTAGAACCTCCCAGTCGTTGTAACTTATTGGAGTTACTGCGAGATGGTGTCACTTATGATCTCTCCCCATCTGAAGGGCTGATCAGGAAATTTTTTTCTCATATTTTCTAAGTACTTGAGCATCCATTTGTGGAAGTAGTGGGAATCAGGGAGCCAAAATACCCTGCTAAGGAAGGTGATAGTATCACTCAACTCTTCGTTGAAGTCACTGCGGTGGATGGTCTATGGCAATCTGCTCACCACCTTCTTGTTTTTTAGGTAGATTTCATTCATCATTTGCATACATTTGTCCTCATTATCTGTCCATGTCTTTAGGAAATCTTCCTGGCTTACCGCCACATACCGAATGTGGTGAGGGATGTCCAAGATCATTTCAAAGTTCCGAGCTGCGAGGTTAATGATCACCTTACCTTCCTTATCTTTGACACATCTCGTGTCTTTTTTGTAACAACAAGCCACAATCATGATGAATTCATTGTTTACGGCACTCACTGGAAGCCCTGCTGCAAAGTGTAGTCTGCTACCTACCAGTTTGTCCATCCATGGGCCACCAGTAACCTTTTTGGTTTTCTCCTAGAAGTCATTCATAACTATGTGTCCCAGCTCAGAGTCTCTGATGTTGAGACTAAACTCTGTAAGTGATTCAGGCATCCTGAATCTCTAATATTTGTATTTCATTTCCTACTCTATTAACTTAGACTTAGCCTTACCTTTAGTTGCCTTCTTGCTTGATGAAGACATGGGTGAGCTCAAGGATGGTTGTTGCTCTACAAGAAGAATCAAAGAGGTCCAACACAAGAGAGCCATGTCAACCATCATATTATCCATAGTAAAAGCTTACAGAATGAAAAATGAGCAACTTGTAAGCCTTGGGGCGCAAAGCGCAGGTTCACTGCAAGCTGCAGGGGTTTCAAAAATCAAGGTTCCTTGGGAAGGTGTCAACATGCAGATGTTGGTGCCAAAAGGGGCATGGGGCATGGATTAGCAACACACAATATGTAATGTTGGTGTTGAGGAAGTTGCGCCAGCGCTTAGGAAAAATGTTTTGGTAGGGCACAGAAATTTTTTGTGCTACATGCCTTCGAGGTGCACCTAGGCACAGGTGTGGAAGATGCTGCAAGGTGGTTTAGCATGCCAAAGGGTTTGCTTACGTAGTAAAATTTTGGATTACACAACAATTAATGTTGGTGTTGTGGTATTTGTGCCAACACCTACGCCTTTTAGGAATTTGCTAAGTGTTATTTTCGCTGTGCGGGAAGGTTTTATGCTACATGGGTTTGTAGTGCGCTATGGCGCGACTGTGTTGGATGCAACATGAATGCAAACAGTGCCAAAGGAAAATAGTTGACTTCTTTTAGCCAATTTTTTTATTTTTATTTCTCTCCTTTTTAGGCATTGGATTTGATGGTAAGGAGGAAAATTTAGGCAAGGCAGCAAGCAAAGGATAAATGGGCTTTAGTTCTTTCTGGGGAAAAGCCTTCTAGATTTACAGATCTAAAAAGAAAGGGAAGAGGGGTTTTCCAACTGGCTGTTTGGTTGATTATGTTAAGCTTATATTTTAGATTTAATCACTTTAACCTGTAAACCCTAATCACCTAACACAAAAACCACAAAACAACAAGGATGACATAAGCCACTTACTAGGATATATATAACAATGAAGGAATGACGTGGGATCCACAAGCATGAGAAATGACATGTGAGGCTGACAAAGATAGCTAACAAGCGCAGAAGAAATACTTTTCATGATTTTCAATTTTTGAAAATGACAGGTGTCATGCACCTATATGTAGAAAAACTAGCATTTATTGTGCCACCAACCTCCTTTGGTGTGGTTGGTGAAGTGTCGACATGGGAGAAATCACACCTTGGTGTGGATAGGAGGGTGTTGACACCATGTTTTCAGCGCCTATGGTGCACTTAAGGAAGTGTCAACTTGATTGTGGGTGCACCGAGGTGCTCTTTAAAGGGCGCAACATTTTGAGTGTTGACATTCCAGAGACTACGCCAAAGGTAAAAAGGGGTGCAGTTTTGGTAGTGTTGACACAATATTTTCTGCGCCAAAAGATAAGGGCTCTTCAGCTAAGTTTTTGAAATAACTTGATTTTCCAGAAGGGTCTTTGAGGCCACTTCGGACATTGTCAAACATCCCTAGGGGTCGAAACAAAATTTTCGGTATGGTTACCTACAAAATTTCCCTTGTCAATTTTCTAGGATAACAGCTGGCTCTTTCTAGGGACTATCTTTGAATGGAATTTTAAGGTTAGAGAATCCCAGATTTTCATGTGCCTATCCATTGGGTTATAGAGTCAAAACCAAGTGTGAAGGGAAAAGGA
The DNA here is from genome assembly GCA_019776745.2 of Taxus chinensis. NCBI lineage: Eukaryota > Viridiplantae > Streptophyta > Pinopsida > Cupressales > Taxaceae > Taxus > Taxus chinensis. The sequence continues at coordinate 156,309,783 of CM034155.1, read as the reverse complement.
AGGGAACACATAACTCAACAAAAACAAACACACAACAAAAAACAAACACACAACAAAAAGACAAATGTACAAGGAGGAGAGCAAGCTCTACTTTCTGAAGATCTTGAGATGCTACCCACTATAGAGAAGAAGGAGCTCAGTTCCATCTACATACAAGAGATAGAAACTATTATCTCCATTGAGCTACTTAATCTTGTATGGCCCTATCTAAAGAGAGTCAAACTTCCCGTGCATGCCTTTTGGTTCTCTTCGTTTGTTCCACAGAAGGACAATATCCCCTACCTAGAAATATCTCTGCTTGGCTTTCTTGTTGAACAACCTCTTAACTTGATTTTGATGCTCAGTGATCTTGTTGACCACTTTCACTTGCTTTTCTTCAAGTTCTTTCAGATACATAATCCTCTTTTCAAGAGAATTCTAAAAAGTTTCATCTTCGATATCTCGTGCCAAGCATAGAGCAGGAAGTTCCACGAAGATAGGGACTTCAACATCAGTCCTCTATAATACCTAAAAAGGTGACATGCTAAGAGATATCTTTGGAGTGATACGATCTGCCCACAAAGCATCATATAATGACTTGTGCCAGGACCACTAGTTTTCATCAACTAGCTTCTGTATGATAGTTACTAGGTTCTTGTTGCTAGATTCTACCTGACCATTTCCCTAAGGATAGTAATTAGAGGAATGAGCCAAAGTTATTTTGTATTCATAGCAAAAACCAATGAATTCTCATGAAGAGAAGTTGGAAGCGTTGTCAACAATGATTTTGTGTGGAATGCCAAATCTCACAATGATATTTTCCTTGATGAAATTGCAAACAACTTCAGAAGTGGCATGTTTGACAGGTATGGCCTCCACCCATTTGGTGAAGTAATCTGTTGTTGTTAGGACATAACTATTTCTAGCACTCGATTGAGGATGGAGTGCTCCAATAAAGTCAATTCCCCATTGCCTAAATGGTTCGTCAATAATGACAGGCCTGAGGGGAAATGCAGCCAACTTTGGTTTGCCAACGAACTATTGGCAAAGTTCACATTTTGCTACCCAGGTGGTTGCATCCTGAAATAGCATTGGCCAGTAGTACCTGGCTCGAATGATCTTATGTGTTGTGATGGAAGAGGAGAAATGACCACCGTAGGCTGAGTCATGAAAGCTTTCTAGTAATTTTACCTGTTGCGGCTTGTCAACACATCGTAGGAAGATGCCATCAATTCCGCGCTTGTACAACCCGTCATCCTAAATGACATATCTCACCACCCTGAGCTTTACCACCCTCTTTTCCTTTTTGGTTAGGTGAGTTGGACACTCGCCATAAGTGAGAAAGAAATTGATGTCGGAATACCATTCATCATTGGTTGCAACAAATAGGACCATAGGCAGAGAATCCACTTTCTCCAGTTCACTCTGTTCTCCATCAACATGAGAAACTTGCTCCTTATGTGCTTCTGGGTCTTTATTTTCAGCCATTAGCTGACACAGTCCCTTACCCTTTACCAATTTTGTTGGTTTGATGTCCAGATCGTACTCTTGGACCTTTGCGATCTAATTCCCTCGCAAGCTCCCTAACTCCTGTTGAGTCAAGAAAGACTTAATAGCCATGTCTGGAACCAATACTACTATATGAGAATTCAGTATGTAGTAGCAAAAACTTTTGACTACTTTTACCATGGTGAAGGCGTGTTTTTCCAATTGTGACATTTTCAGTTCATGAGGCTTTAGAGGAGAGCTCATGAAAGCAATCAGGGATTCAACATCCTTAGAGTTCTTCTACATTAAGATAGGCGATACATTATGTGCAGATGCATAACTGTACATGATGAAATCCTTGGAGAAGTCCAGACATACCAAAACAGGTGCGTGAGCAACGGAGGATTTTATATCCTCGAATGACATCTTGCCTTCTTCACTCCATCGGAATGTTTGTGACCCTTTCATCATATTGGATATATGACGAGTTTTTTCAACAAAATTGGGAACAAAGCATTTGAGAAAATTTACCTTTCCAAAGAAAGAGTGAACATCAGTTTTGCTTGTAGGCAAGGTAAGGCTCTGAATAGCCTTGACTCTTTCGACATCTATCTTCATCCCTTTTTTGCTGATGACGTGTCCTAGCAATTTTCCTTTGGTGACCCCGAAAACTGATTTCTTGGGGTTTAGAGAAATTCTGTGTTCTCGGCATCTAATCAAGACTTGCTCCAAATGATCACAGTGATCACTTCATTTTTTAGAGAACATAGTTAAGTCATCTAGGTAAACTATGATGACCTTTCCCATTATACCTTTGAACGTGAAGTCCATCGCTCATTGGAAGGTGGCACCGGCATTGGTTAAACTGAACGGCATTCTACTATAGGTGAAGGTGCCCCAAGGAGTGGTGAATGTTGTTTTGAATTGGTCTTTAGGCGTGACCTCAATCTGATTATAACCCAAAAAACCATCAAGCATGGACAACATCTCTGAACCGGTTACTACCTACAGAACTTGATCCATTATGGGCAGTGGATAGTTGTCCTTTAAGGATGCCTGGTTCAGGTTGCGAAAGTCTACACATATGCGTATTTCACCATTATTCTTTCACAACAGGTACAATATTAGCAACTCAGGTACTATGATGAATTGGAAAAATAATTCTTGCATCCAGCATTTTCTAAATTTCAGCCTAGATGGTACCTGAGATTTTGGGGTTGTAGTGCCTTTGCTTTTGACGAAAAGGTTTGACGTCATCTTTTAGCAAGATGTCATGCTGAATGTCCTTAGGCTTAAATGACTTCATATCAGCATAAGACCATGCCAATACATCCATATATATTTTCAGCAATTTGACAAATCTCTACTTTTCCTTGGGTGTACAACACTTCCTGATGTTCATAGACTGAGGATGTTCTATAGTACCCAAATTGATAGATTCAATTTCTAGAGAAGAGCTAGGGTTATCCTATCACCTTTTCTTGACAAAACGGTCATGCTTATCAAATAATCATTCCAATGAAAATAAACCTTTCGGAATATTATTTCCCTTGAGCTGACATATGCCCTGACCTTCTACTAATTCCTACACTTGGCCCGTGAGAGACTCAAGACATGCAGAAGTCGATCCATCAAAATGGAGCTCTTTGAAATTTTTTAGCTTTCTCCATAAAAGTGATAAGTTGATTATCATCATTGAATACCTACCAGTGTTGTGAATTACCTGGCACACTTGGGTGAAAAACTACTTCAATGGTATATGTGTCCATCTTTAACCCTGGGTGAGGGAGCATGAGAGAGGCCGAGATAGCCAAAGAATCAGCCATGTCGTTTTGAGCCCGCAGAACTGCTTTGATTGAGAAAGTGTCAAATTCCTCGATGTTGTCCCACACTGCGTTGTGGTAGTGTCTGAGCCTGTTGTTCTTTACTTGGTATACCCCTTTTACCTAGTTGAACAATCAGCTCGGCATCACCCTATACTTTTACATTCTTGATTCCCCTTTCCTTTGCAGCTTGCATGCCAAGTAGCAAAGATTCATACTTGGCAGTGTTGTTTGTATTGAAAAACTGTCAATTTGAAAGATAAGAGGGAAAATCTCCTCTTCAGGAGATATCAGAATGGCCCCAACACCGCACCCACTTGTTGCACAACTGCCATCAAACTGTAGTGTCCATATCTTGTTGAGGTCTTCTTCTTGGACGAGAACCTCCATCTTATCGGAGTCAGTGGACAAGAAGTAATTCCCCATCCCTGATGATTCGAAGAGAATCTGGGCCTTGGGTTCATCAGAGTTGGTGACCAGATATTTCTTTTGTGATTCAGGCTCCAACGTCTGCATTACTCCTTTGACAGGGATTCTGGCTTTGAACCAGTCCATATGGATTTCTCCACCAACTTCTCTGTAAAAAATCCTCCCTAGTAATATTCCGTATGCTGCTGGAATATCAGCTACGAGGATAGTCATTTTTACTCTCTTCTTAGGGAATGCTGCGAATGCGAACTGTGCATCCTTGATCTGACCTATCAATGGCACCTATTTGGTTTCCATGGAGTAACATCTACCAAAAGGTTTAGTGAGTGTGAGGCCCAAAGCATGGGTGACCTTTATTGGCATGACGTTTTCAGATGCTCCAGAATCAATTATGCAGTTTCTTAACTTGTGACCATTAATCAAGAGAGATAGGTAAAAAGGTTCAATTTTACCTTATGCGGATGTTGAGGTAACGTTTATACAGGATGTAAGAGGAGTGGAAAGAATTCCTTTCAGAGAAATAAGTTGAGAAATGGTAGCTTGACTTTGAATATACTTGGTTAATCTAACAAGCTTCTTGGGGTTAGACTGAAGGTACTTGGCTTCAGACATTCAGATCTTGGTCTTTTTGGCATGATTGACTATATTAAATGCAACCAAGGGTTACACTGATGAAAGAATGAGTCCTTCATTTCACGATGGTATAGGAGTGGTACTGGTCCTTATGGAAATGAAGGGAGATTGATTCAGAGGAGAAATAGGGGGAAAATATTTCTTTACGAAAGGTTTAACAGGAGGTTGAGTAGGAAGGGGATTACCTCTTTTAGCGATTGTTGGAGGTGTATTTAATGTAGCCTTTTCCTTTTGTATCTTAGCAGCAAATTTTGCTTCTTTTCCTTGTGAGTGAGTGAAAATAGCATATGACTGTCTACTTGCATACCCTTGGGTACCTTCCTCTTCATCAGATTCCTCATCCTCAAATTCCATATACCTGATTGTAGAGTCGCCAATCAGTTCACCGACATCTTGATCATCTTCACCTTGTGACGAAGATTCTTAATAAATTTTCTCCTCTTCTTCGATCTCAACTAAGGCATTAACTAGAGGGGCCTCAAGTGCTAACCTTGGAGCAGCAGCAAGAAAATTCGGCCTTTATGGGGTGTTGTTGGGAGTGAAGTTCCTCCATGGGATATCTCAGTATGGAGTGGTAGACGAAGCTTGAGCTAATTACTTCTTCAATGCGAGCAAGTTATTTGCCATCTTCTAGAACACTGGATCTGATGAGGTGGCCTGAGAAGAAGTTGAATCCTTTTATTTTGACAGCTCTCATCTTAACTCGCCAGATATAAGGAGGTTATCCTCTATCCAAATGGCTGCAGCTTGAGCGAGGACCAAGGTGGTGATTTGTTCTTGTAAAAGCAAGAAAATTACTCTTGAACTCATGGCATTCACAAAGAAACACTTTTGATTTTCCAGTGTTGGCAACATGGTAGGTGGCACATGGTTGATCAGAGAATTGAAACAGGTGATAAAATTGTGCATGGTTTTATTTGCCTCCTTCTTCAAGTGAGTGATCTTTGACAGTAACACAAATGCATCTTCTAAAGGCTTATACCTTTCTTCGAATGCAGTTCGTAACATGGCCCAGCTGGTGATGGATCCAGCTGGTAAATGCTGGAACCATTCTGATGTAGGCCCTTGAAAAGTTTTGAGAAAGAGGTGTACGATATGTCTTTATGAGTTATGTCTAGAATACTTCATGAGTCACAGTCTAGAATACTTCATGACATAATAAACACAGTCGATATGCACATCCATGTTTGATTTCCACTCCCATCAAACTTCGGGAAATTCTTGCGATTTCCGTGAGGGAGGGCGTGAACTGGATGTGGCAGTGCTAGAGGGCCCATGGCATTTCCCCATGGTATGGATTCCATTTGAAACGTAGGGAAAAGAACATGAACAAGGAATCTGGTTCCACTTAGCAAAAGAGCACTACAAATAGATGTTGAAGCACCCTGTGAAATCCAGCTCCTTCGTGGAGGCGAGAAACTTCTTGCTGATCGATCCACTAAATTTAGTGATGTGAATCGTGCTGGAGTGATACTAAAATTTTTCCTTTGAAGTAGATTGAAGATTGGATCAACTTCTCCACGAGCTCTTCTGCCGCGAGTAAATTGTTTGCCTGCCAGTGTATCCGTTCAGATCTGCAATAATTAAGAGTAGATCTACAACAATTTTTTGTTTGTACTTGTTGATTTTCTGATTTTTCTGGTAAAAATCAGCAGCATGTACTTTTCTAATATTTAAATTTATCCCCTTTTAACAATAACCAATTGCGGTTTTCTGACAAATACTAACAAGGATAAAAAGGTGGTTTAATTTAGAAAGCTAATTTTCGGATCTTTGAACTGAAATTTGCAAGGTTTTGAAAATATCAGAAAATATCAAATTCTTAGATCTACGGAAATATACAAAATTTTGTAAAAAATCAGCAAACTAAAAGTTCCTAACTGGTCCAAATCTATGGATTTGTCCTAAGGAAATTTTCAATTTCGATCACTTTTGAAAAAAAATTAATTTTTAACAAAGAGTTAAAATTTGCAAACTGACAATTTTTAATTATTTCCTTAGTTCGATCCCCAGCGGAGTCACCAAAAACTATTGGTTTGAAAATCTGTCGGTTAGGTAGATCATGGGGAAACAGGCCAACAGTGTGCAGGGCATAGCCCCTCTTTGAGACAACAAAGTGAAACTGGTTTATTGTTATTCTATCAAGCAGGAATCTGTGCAAATCTACACTATTCTAACTTCAGGGGTTTGGGATCTCATCCCAGTAGAGGTAGTTCCAACTGCGAACAGAAAGTTAGGAAGGAAGGAATGGAGGAAGGTAGATCTGAAGGGAGAAAAGAAATGAATTCCAAAGACAGAAAGGTCGGAGGGTTTATGCTTTGGGCTGGTAGTAAACAGAGCCAAACTTACTTGCATAAACAAACAAAGCAATACTGATGAACATATGACAATAAAAAGAATGAATCCAACAGAATAGTAAACACAGATCTAACTTAAGAAAGATCTGATGTAAATAACACATATATTGAGCACAAAGTCTTAACATATATATTAAAATCTCTTTTGTTACAAGAAGGCACAAAGTCTTTCTCTCTTCACCTCTTTTTCATACAAAAATGTCCACCCTGAATACAACAAGTATCCCGGTATTTATAGAAGAAGAGTAGAGAAGAAGACGAAAGCAAAGCAATAACTACAAGGTATCTTACAAGATATTTACAAAATACCAAAAAGTCAAACTTTCACTTTGGGGCAAGTTTTAGGATGACAACATCTCATGATGCAACATGGATGATGTCATCGCATGTGCCAACATGTTTCTTAAACATTTTACAAAAATGGAACATTTATCCTGGAGGAAGAAGCTACTCCTCATCGTCTCTCGGCTCGAACTTAGTATCTGGCTGTGGTTCAGGGGAGTCGATATGACACTACGCCTGATACTCTGCAAACTTGTTGATTATTTCTTGAAGTTGATACTGATCAGGACCTTTGAAATGGTCATGAATTACTTTGCAAACTTCTTTCTTGTTTTTGAGATTGTCAAGAAACCCAGCAAACTCTTCATTTGCATCGATCAAAAAGCCGATAAAGTCATGGCAGGCTAAGACATTTTTGATGGACTCTCAATCAAAAGTGACCTCTTACACCAAACCTTGAGAGATAATAACCTTGAAGCACTATAATGTATCATCTGCTTCTCTCAATTCATAGGATGCACTGAGCAGTCTAGGAGTCATCTTCGAAACTATTTTCTCCATGTCGAGCAGTGCTTCCAAGGCTTCTTCCTTGATTTTCTCAATTCTTTCCAGGATGAATTCCATTTGATCGACCTGGTAATCTAAAGCAATGAGAGCTTTATAATGTGCCCGCTGGTGATCAATAACACTGACCTTTAATAGGTCATCAGCTGAACAGTTGACCATTGTCCAGAATATTTCTTGCTACAACTTAGTGTTATCCAATTCCTTAGAAAGGGAGCATGCTACTGCTTATAGCTCTTTATTTTCTCAAGTTATATCTTGATGGAGAAATGTGAACTTTCCAATTATCTCTTGACCATCCTAGAGGATCCTCTTAATCCAAGATGACATAGCCATGCCCTATTCAACAATCTTTACATACTCATTGATTTTCTCTTGGTTGGGAGCCTGAACAGGTTCCGGGGCAATTGCTGAAGGAGCTTTTCCCATTTTCTACAAGGCTTGGAGGAGATGTTTGTTCTATTCTTTGAGCACTCTTTTCTCCTCCTTTTCCTCTTGAAGCTTCTTGCAGAGGCATCTAAGCTGACAAGGCTTCACCTTGCAGGCTTTCGGATGATGTCCCCATTGTGACTTGGGTCACTGTGAAATCTGTGGGAGACATATCTTCTTTCTTCTTAGTGGGATTCTAGGTAGGCTATCTCCATGACCCTTTCACCTGAGGAGCTCTTAAAGAAGCAACTTATCACTTTCTGTTTCTTAGGTCTCTTCACCGGAAGGACTGAGAAGTCCATAGCCGCAATGGGAAACTTTCTCTTGAGTTGGCTTAGCTTATCAGAGATCCAACCGGGACTTATGGGATCGGGATCGAAAGAAGAAGAGGAAACATGGGTGAAAGGGGGAGCAACTGTATCAAACTCAGGGAAGAAAGTGGAAACACTTGGTGGTGGCATGGATAGAGAGTCCAATGCACTAGTGCTTACAGGGCTTGGAGTCACTACAAGAGAGGAGAAGGAGGTGGAGACGAAAGGGATCTGTAGTTGGATAGAGGGGATACCAAGTGACAGATCTGCAAGGGAGGAAAAGATGGAAGAGGTGGGAGATGGAAAGGAGGAAGGAAGAGGGGAAGACACAACCATAGGGGTGGTTGCTTGAGTGACAGGAGGAGGAGAAGGAGCGGAAGAGGAAAGAGTGGGTACCTCAACAGTTGTAGCTGTGATGACATCCTGGGTGGATGTATCCGTTGGAACATCTTTTGTTCCTTTTTTACCTGGGGATACCAGGTCTATTACCTGGTTCTCTGAAGTAGGAGGGCTCTCAAGAGATTTTTCTTGAGCGGTGCTCAGCTCTCTAACCTTATCTTTTCCTTTGCCCTTTGGCAAGTGATTTGGCCTTAGAGGTGCGTTGCCTAAGGGGGAAGTGGTGAAATCCACTCCAAGGTAGATGAGACCTTTATGTTTGCACCAATGTTCGGTGCATTGTAACATGGGCTTCACCCTTTCCTCGATGGTCTTGGGTGCCTTGGTTCTATTGATATCTATGAATGGTCATTCATCTGCATCCGTGTCGAGGTAAACTTGATCAATTTCTTGATCAGTTTCTTGGAAATCCTTTGGGATGATGGCCATGCCATAGTGGATGATCTCATCCAGAGCCAGCCAAGAGTGATCCTTTCACCTGATATCAATTTCATGGTTCAGGTCTATCCAAATGTCCTTGATTTCTAGGACATGGATGGGATCAATCTTCACCTTGGGGAGGCAACCTTGGCAGTCAAAGGTTGGCCTTGCCAGGAAATTGTGCTTCAATTTGAGCATTTCAAGTTTTCCGTACATTTCCCATGCCTTACCAAGTGAGGGGCATGTGTACCGACCAACTGTAAGGGGGGATGGAGTCCCTTCATTCTTTCTTTTCATGCATTTTTCATGGTAGGTGCTTAGTTTCCTTGACAGCCCTAGCTGGATCAGCTTGGTCCCTTCATGCATCAACAACTTTGTTGGCTCTCCCAGAATGTTGGCAGCCCTGAGATATGTGAAGGTGGGGAATTGTGTGAACAAAGCCCCCCATTTCTCTGTGGTAGTAATCACGCTCAGGCTGGTTCGAGTGTGTCTCATGTTCAGTCTTAATTGACAGATCACCTCATAGAAGAAGGTGTCATTGATTTTGTTGAACTGGGAGATACTGGCCTCGAGCTTTAGTTCCAAGTAGAACTCATATATCTTGACTTGGGGCCATACCCAACTCTGAGTTAGCCCTGTGAACTCTCTCTCTGACACATCAGTGTATACAACATAAGAGTTCATGTAGAACCTCCTAGTCATTGTAACTTGTTGGAGCTACTGTGAGATGGTGTCACTTATGATCTCTCCCCATCCAAAGTGTTGATCAAGAACATTTTTGCTCATATTTTCTAAGTACCTGAGCATCCATTTGTGGAAGCTGGGCCAAATACTCTATTGCTGGAAGGTTATAGTATCACTCAACTCTTCACTTAAGTCACTGCGGTGGATGGTCTGTGGCCATCTGCTCACCACCTTCTTGTTTTTTAGGTAGAGTTCATTCATCATTTGCATACATTTGTCCTCATTATCTATCCATGTCTTTAGGCAATCTTCCTGGCTTACTGCAACATACCGGCTGTGGTGAGGGATGGCCAAGATCATTTCAAAGTGTCGGGTCATGAGGTTAATGATCACCTTACCTTCCTTATCTTTGACACATCTTATGTCTTTGTTGTAATACCGGGCCACAATCATGATGAATTCATTGTTTACGGCACTTACTGGAAGCCCTGTTGTGAAGTGTAATCCGCTGCCTACCAATTTTTCCATCCATGGGCCACCAGTAACCTTTGTGGTTCTCTCCCATAAGTCATCCATATCTATCTTCCCCATCTTGGAGTCTCTGATGTCGAGACTACACTCTGCAAGTGATTCAGGCATCCTGACTCTCTGATATTTGTATTTCATTTCCTGCTCTGTCAACTTAGGCTTTGCTTTACCTTTAGTTGGCTTCTTTCTCGATGAAGACATGGGTGAGCTCAAGGATGGTTCTTGCTCTGCAAGAAGAATCAAAGAGGTCCAACACAGGAGAGCCATGTCAACCATCATATTATCCATAGTAAAAGCTTGCAGAATGAAAAATGAGCAACTTGTAAGCCTTGGGGCGCAAGGCGCAGGTTCACTACAGGCTACAAGGGTTTCAAAAAGTAAGGCACACTTGGGAAGGTGTCAACATGTAGATTTTGGTGCCAAAATGGGCGTGGGGTGCGGATTAGCAACACACAACATGCAATGTTGGTGTTGAAGAAGTTGCACCAACGCTTAGGAAAAATGTTTTTGCAGGTCACAAAAAAAATTTGTGCTACATGCCTTCGAGGTGCGCCTTGGCGCAGGTGTGGAAGATTTTGTAAGGTGGTTTGGTGCACCAAAGGGTTTTCTTGCGTAGCATAGTTTTGGATTACACAACAGTTAATGTTGGTGTTATGATATTTGCGCCAGCGCCTGTGCCTTTTAGGAATTTGCTAAGTGTTATTTTTGTTGCGCGGGAAGGGTTTATGCTACATGGGTTTGTAGTGCGCTATGGCATGACTGTGTTGGATGCGACACGAATGCAAACAGCAACAAAGGAAAATAGTTGACTTCTTTTAGATGATTTTTTTATTTTTATTTCTCTCCTTTTTAGGCATTGGATTTGATGGTAAGGAGGAAAATTTAGGCAAGGCAGCAAGCAAAGGATAAATGGGCTTTGGTTCTTTCTGAGGAAAAGCCTTCTAGATTTACAGATCTGAAAGGAGAGGGAAGAGGGGTTTTCCAGCTGGCTGTTTGGTTGATTGTGTTAAGCTTATCTTTTAGATTTAATCACTTTAACCTACAAACCCTAATCACCTAACACAAAAACCACAAAAACAACAAGGATGACATAAGCCACTTACCAGGATATATATAACAACGGAGGAACAATGTGGGATCCATAAGCACGAGAAACGGCAGGTGAGGCTGACAAAGATAGCTAACAGGCACAGAAAAAAGACTTTTTCAGGATTTTCAATTCATTAAAATGATAGGTGTCATGCACCTATATGTAGAAAAACTAGCATTTATTGCACCACCAACCTCCTTTGGTGCGGTTGGTGAAATGTCGACATGGGAGAAATCACGCCTTGGCGTGGATAGGAGGGTGTCGAAACCATGTTTTCAGTGCCTATGGCGCACTTAAGGAAGTGTCAACAAGATTGTGGGTGTGTTGAGGCACTCTTTAAAGGGTGCAACATTTTGAGTGTTGACACTCCAGAGTCTGCGCAAAAGGCAAAAAGGGGCACAGTTTTGGCAGTGTTGACACAATATTTTTTGCACCAAAGGATAAGGGCTCTTCAGCTAAGTTTTTGAAATAACTTGATTTTCCAGAAGGGGCTTTGAGGTCGCTTTGGACGTTGTCAAACATCCCTAGGGGTCGAAAAAAAAAATTCAGTATGGTTACCTACAAAATTTCCCTTGTCAATTTTGCAGGATAACACTTGCAAAGTGGGTTAACATATCTTGGTGATATTGTTATGTCATTCATGAATTGTAATTGGCACTTTTTGAGATATAGGTCTTAATCAAGTTTGAGCTTTCCCATCGTATATCTTGGTTGGGAGGTCACATTGACTTCATGTATTTACTTACGTTTTGTTCATCTCCTTGAACTTGGCATAAGTGAAAACATCGTGTTAATCGTCTTGCAACATGGAACTACTTTTTAAAACTTAGTCTAGGAGGTACTTCATTTAAACAGGTTTTGATACCAAACACTTGTGTCACTGGTGATTTATCACTCTATCACATCAGTATTCTCACATTGTTGATTTATTCATACTCTCAACATATACATTTTTCATTTCACTTAGGGGTGGTCACTAAGCTTTGAACACATTTGCAACTTACCCTAGTGAAACTATCACAAAAACATGGCTCCTAAAACACGTGTAGGGTTGAAGAAACAAACATATGAGGAACAAAAAGTGAAAGCTTGGGAAACCTCTAATAGAAAAGGGTCAAACCCCTTCATTGGACATGACCTAGGACCATTTTTTTCTACATAAAAGGAAACGGAATCATAGTGGAAATGAGTTAGAATCACCACACGCAGACTTTGATTTTGACCCAACTCTACTAGATGATTTTCTTCTTAGAAACAAAGATAGAGTGTTGGCACATGTTGTGGAATTAGGGGCCAAATTACCCATTGAGAATGAACCAATACTACCTATAAATGATGCTAATGAGGAAGAACATCCCCTTATCAATATGGAAGATATTTTAACAAGCAGACATGCTTCCACTTCTTACACAGGGAATGATAAAGTGGTAGGGCATTGAATACCCTTTATCAAAGTGCCACGAAGAAACAAAATAGAACATGAGACGGGTGAAGAACCTCCATAGTACGGAGAGGAGGAACCTTTAGAAGAAGAAGCTACAAACCAAGCCACAATCCAATAACAAATCAGTAACCTAAGCCGACAACTAGCTTTGCTTACTTCCCATGTACAGAAAGACACAAACAAGAATGTTCAAAAGTTGGGGCCGAAGGTTAAGATCAATGAACTCCATCAGGAAAACCAAGGAGAAGAAGACACAAGGTATCATCGTGTTTACATCCCTGCTTCTCCCACTAAAGAACAATTTCTCACACAAGAAGTGTAGTCTATAAAAACGACACTTGCGAGCTTACAAGAGAGAAATATAGGGATCATCAAGAAATATCAATACGAAATATTATGCCCCTATCCTTTTGACAAGACAATGACCCTTCAACCCTTTCCAAACAAATTTGATATGCCAAAGTTCGAAAAATATAAAGGGAAAAGAGACCTAAGGGATCATGTTACAGATTTCTACATGGCATGTCAAGAGGTGTCTTATAGTGATAATTACCTCATCAGACTTTTTCCCAAGAGTCTTGGCGGTCAAGCATTGGAGTGGTTTACACGCTTACCATGAGGATCAATTTTCACTTGGCTAGAATTGGCAGAAATATCCGTGCATCACTTCTCATATACCATAGAGAGTGACATCACCATGGCAGACTTGTGTGGGGCCGAGAAATGCCCAAATGAGACCTTTGTCAGCTTCCTCCAATGGTGGAGAGGAATAGCTAGTCACTTCCCTTGCGCTTTCCCTGAAAACCAACTGGTCAGTATTTTCTTTCCCAATCTCAACCCAGATATAGCTTTCCACCTCCAAATGCATTGTGTCTGTACTTTTGAGGAGGTTATCAAGAAAGGGATTCAAATAGAAAAGGCTCTCATTGCCAAAGGCACCCTTAAAAACCAATCTAAAGACAACCAAAGTGTCAAACCCGCGGAAAAGATGAAGATCTTTAACAAAAACAAAAATGTGGTGGGAGACGGAATTAGTGATTCCAAACATGTTCAAATGGTCCAAATTGGTCAACCTTTTAAACTGACCAAGGGCCCAATTCAACCACCACCAAAGTGAAGAACATTCACCTCTCTCAATGAACCGTTGTCAATCATACTAAAATAGTTGGATGCGGCCCACATGATGACCTATCCTACCACGTAACCATTTGACGATAACACTCTGAAACCTTCATGGTATAAGGAGCATGAATATTGCGAAATGCATCATGTTAAAGGACATAAGATAGAAAAATGTCTATGGCTTCACCATTATATTCAGGACATCATTGACAACAGGGAGATAGAGGTGGATAACCTTGGAAAAACACAAACACGTAACGAGAAAATGGGGATTTATAAAGAACCATTCCCCAAGCATTATAAGTTGGAAAAGAAAAATCCAGATTGGGGAGAGTCATCCCAAACTTATAAAGCCACGAATTACTTGTATACCAAAAGAGATAACAATCATTATGATTCACTTATCAGATGTATTCGCTTTCCTGCTGACCGTGTCAATACCATCCAAATCAAGGGAAAAGAATCCACTGCGATAACAAGGCGTGCCCACCTCGTGATTCTGGAACCTTCTCTGTTGACCCCACACACCGGTAAGTATAACCTTTTAGAACAACTTGAGAAGACATCTGCTAAAATTACAATCTTAGATCTTCTCAAGATATCCAATGTGCATAAGGAAATTCTATACCAAACTCTTCAGGGGTCAGGAGTGCCTTTAGAATTCGATTCTACACACCTTCAAGCCGTGGTGCCTAACATTGTGCCAAGTGAATATCTCACTTTCAACCATAGGGAGATCCCTACCGAGAATCCTACGCATAATCTTCCTTTATACATTGAGGTAATAGTCACCCGCAGGAAAATCAAATGGGTGCTTGTGGATAACGGATCTGGGTTGAACATCTACACGCTTAAGTTAGTCAAACAATTGGGACATACAGAAGAAGATCTTGAGTCCCATATCATCACTATCACTGCATAGGACAACACGGAAAGGGAATCAGCAGGTACCATCACGCTGCCTATGGAGGTAGGTCCTTCTTGTCATCAGACAAATTTTCATGTCCTAGACTTGGAACTTCCATATAACATGCTTCTAGGTCGACCATGGATTCATGCCCTACAAGTCGTACCATCAACGTTTCATCAATGCATTAAGTTGAAGCATGAGGGACATACGATTACAATACCAGGGGATTCAGAGCCCTTTTCTTATTGTATAGCTCTCAATAGCTTTGCACGAAAGGGTACATACGCATGCCCCTCCGTAGATATAGTTGTCCCTCTTTAGTCTGAGGCCACAGAATCCTAGGTGGATTCAGATTCCCTTAGTTCTTGCAATCATGGGGCGTCTACTTCAACATCTCCATTTGATTCATGGGAGATGAAAATCCTAGAATATGGCTATGGGGAGTATAATAAACAATAAGCACTCTTGGTTTCAAACCTCTCATTGTCACCCAAGACTAGAGGTCGACCCAACTACCGCTTCAGGAGACCTAGAGAGGAACACACTATTAGGTTGTTCCTACCTAGAGGCTTGTTAGCTGAGGAGAAATTGCTTGATCCACCTACTACTTAGGTCCCTAAGGACACTCAGCCATCCTGTTATCGAACCCCAGAATATGAAAAATCTAGCAAAATGATGTACTCCATGGGCTACAAAGGCCTAGGATGTGGGAGGAATGAACAAGGACAAAGAGAACTGGTCCCTCTTCCACATTTCAAAATAGAAAGATATGGCATTGGGATTCGCCCTTATGGAGCACACCCCAATGATCAAGATGTGACTTGTTCTGAGCATGAGGATAGCTCCGATTATCTAGACAATGATACAGATTCCCATTTTAGCCAATATGAGAATCTGGCCTCCACGAACCTTTTCATGAACAACGCTATCCTAACCTTAACCCCCATGGAGCCAACCCTTGACCTTTTGTACCCTTCCCTTATTGAATGGAACCAACAATGTCACGTGCCACTAGATTTATTCGAGAACAACGAGGCTATTGCAGATTTCATGGGCATAAGGGATACAATTCCCATTCGAGGTCATAAGAAAGGTTCCTTTATCGACTTAGATACCTGCATCTACTTCGACAAGGAGGCTTAACTTCATGGTCAACAAAATTTAAAGAAAATTGAGGGCAAAAGTTCTAAAGAAAAGCCTCCACAAAAATCAAAGTCCAAGTCGCACAGTGAAAACCTCTTTGAGGCACTGACTGACAAACAAATAAGAAAATCAAAGGACAAACAAAGTGACCACGCCAAGGATGAAAATCTCGTGGAGACATCATTGGATGAAGATCTCAACCTACCTTCTGATCCTACATGTATGGAGGATTTATCAAAATTATTAGTCGAAGAAACCATTGATGTCAATATTGGTACCAAAGAAGATCCCAAGATAGTAAAATTGGGAGCATCACTCTCGGTTAGAGAACAAAAGATGTTCACTATGTTGCTGCGATAGTTTATTGATGTGTTCGCATGGTCTTACAAAGACATGCCCGACTTAGATCCAACTTTGGTCGTTCACACGGACACTAAGCGTATCAAATAGAAGCTCTGAAAGATGCACCCAAGAGTGGCCTTGTTGGTTAAGGAAGAGTTGGAAAGATTGCTTGCAGCAGGATTCATCAGACCAATTGATTATTCTCAATGGATATCGAACATTGTTCCTATCTAGAAGAAAACTATCAGTATCCGAATCTACATGGATTTTAGGGACATCAATAAGGCTTGCCCTAAAGATGATTTTCCACTTCCCAACATTGACATGATTGTTGACTCTATGGCAGGGTATGAAATGCTATCACTCATGGATGGCTTTTTGGGTTATAATCAAATTAAGATCGCTGAGGAGGACCAACACAAAACATCTTTTACAACTCCTTGGGGAACCTTCTGCTATCAAGTGATGTCATTTGGCCTTAAGAATGCAAGAGAAACTTATCAATGGGACATGACAGTGATTTTTCATGATATGATTCATGATATCATGGAAGACTATGTGGATGACATCCTGGGAAAGTCCAAAACAAGAGAGGATCATCCTATGATTTTGCGGTGTATCTTTGAATGCATGCGTGAATACAAAGTCAGGATGAATCCAAAGAAATGTGTCTTCGGTGTGCTATCTGGAAAACTATTGGGCTTCATTGTGTCAAGATGAGGTATTGAGGTAGACCTTGCTAAAGGTTCTGCTATCACTGAAATGCCTCCACGTAGGAATATCAAGCAACTACATAGCCTACAGGGGAAAATTCAATCCATTCACCGCTTTATCTCCCAACTTGTAAATAAATGTCACTCATTCACCCATTTTCTTAAAAAGGATGTCACTTTCCTCTGGGAACCTGAGCAATAGCAAGCCTTTGCTTTGCTTAAATAGTACCTGGCTAATCCACCTATCCTCATGCCTCCCACTCCTGGAGAACCACTTTTTCTCTATATTTCCACTACACAATTTGGTATTGGTGCGTTACTCACCCAATACGACCTTGGCCATAAGGAGAAAGTAGTGTACTATCTGAGTCATACCCTCATCACCTATGAGCTTAATTATCCTCAGATTGAAAAGGTTTTCCTGGCCATTGTTTTTACCTTTCAAAAACTTCACCATTACCTGCTGAATACTAAGACCAAGCTCATATCTAAGGTTGACCCACTCAAGTATTTGTTGTCCAAACCCACCCTACAAGGTATAATGGCTAATTGGATCATTCTACTCAGTGAGTTTGACATAGAATTTGTCCATCAAAAATCAGTTAAAGGGAAAGTACTTGCAGATCAGCTAGCAAAAGCACCTTTGCAAAGCACGGAACCTTTGAGTCTAGATCTGTCATATGGATCCTTGCTCTACATTGAATAATTTTTCGTATGGCAGATACATTTTGATGTATCTTTTACGTTTCATGGTTCAGGTACAAGAGTGGTCCTTATTACTCCTTTGGGTGATCCTATACGGCAAGCTTTTTACCTGAGCTTCCCTTGCATGAACAACATTGCAGAATATGAAGCACTCATTACGGGGATAAAAATAGCCATCAAGTGAAATGTTCATCATGTTAAAGTTGTAGGTGATTCGTAGTTAATCATCAAATAGGTTAATGATGAATATAAGGTTAAGGATGACAAGCTCATACCTTACAAAAATTTAGTGGAAACTCTAAAGGAGTATTTTGTGCGCATCACCTTTGAGAAAATCCCAAGAGCGCAGAACAGATTAGCAGACGCCATTGCAATGGTGGGGTCTATGCTTTGTATTCCACCAGGGAACAATGATATGCCATTCTTTGTAGAAAATCTATGTCAGCCTGCGTATGACATGCCAGAATCTTGCCTTGCTTGTGAGGTTATTTGTCCCCATTCCCCATGGTACAAACCCATCTTCACCTTTCTTAAGGACAACACATTCCCCCCCGATATCTCCCATTCTGAAAAACAAATCTTGATTCACCAGATATCCCATTACACCCTTTTAGGAGGTACACTTTATCATCATGGCTATGATGGGAATCTATTATGTTGTCTGGATGTGATGGAGTCAATCCAGGCAATCAAAGAAGTGCACGAAGGGGTATGCAGAGCACATACAAACGGAATGGTCTTGGCTAAGAAACTATTGAGAGTAGGTTACTATTGGCCTACCATGGAAACTGATTGTTGTAATTATGTTAGAAAATGTGTACTTTGCCAAAAGTATAGAAATTTCATCCATGCTCCATCACACCCATTGCAACCTACCACTACCCCATGGCCATTCTCCAAATGGGGACTCGATCTAATAGGAAAACTTACTCCTACCTCATCTGATGGTCATACACATATTATCACAGCTACAAAATATTTTACAAAATGGGTGGAGGATTTCCCTTTAACCTATGTCACGGGAGCACAAATTTCTAAATTCATCATGAATCACGTTATTTACCAATATGGTATTCCCACAGCCATTGTTACAGATAATGGGAAGTCATTTAAAAACAAAATTGTGAAAGGTATTTGCCAACGGTTCCAAATTAGATTAAAATGGTCCATGCCATATTACCCTTAGGGTAATGGACAAGCTGAGGCAACAAACAATACTTTAGTAAGGATAATGGAGAAGATGGTCAGTAAAACAAGTCGAAACTAGCACCTACAAATCCATCCAGCCCTTTGGGCTTACCGAACATCCATTCGCACTCCTACAGGTGCGACACCATATTCCTTATTGTTCGGGATATAATCTATCATCCCTTTAGAGATCGAACTTCCATCCTTGAAAAACTATCTTCAAAAATATCTGGATAAGAATGAAGATTATCGAGTGGCAAGACTAGCTGAGTTAGAGCTCTTGGATGAGAGGCACATTCATGCTCTTAATCACCTGAAGTTGTATCAACACAGAGTCTCCAGAAACTACAATAAGAGAATCATCCCTCACCAATTTGAGGTTGGCGATTTAGTTATGAAGGAGAACCAATTCAACACCAGAGCAAAGCGAGAAAAGAAAGGGAAATTCGAACCACATTGGTTAGGACCCTATGTTATAGTCGCCAAGTACGGCACAGGGGCATACAAATTGGCTCACCCCAATGGTGATGAGCTCTGGGAGCCCATGAACGCCATGCATCTTAAGAGGTTTTATGCTTGAACATGGCGCAAGAAGGTTAAAAAAGTCAAAAATATAGAAAAATACAAAAAAATCAAAAAAAGAAAAGAGAAAACAGGTCGTCCACTTGTGAAAACCACGCAATTGTGGCACTTTGGACAAGTCTTTGGGTGAAAACCAGTTTCTGGCGCCTCGAGAGGATTCGTTGTTCACAAGCATCCTACCTCGGAAGGGTAGTTGTCTTTGGCTTAGTCCTAGTTCTACCTTCAGATTTCCCTGTGTGCACCATCCTGTCAGGCCTTGATCTAGCTTTTCCTTCTTTTATTCATCTGTGAGGGGCATGGTCTTTCACTATTTCCCATCTTACGCTAGGGGAAACTCAACGAATTCACCTTCTTGTTCATAAATGTGTGGTTTCTACCCTTGTATATTCCCCATCTAACGCTGGGGACATCCACGCTTTCTTGGTTACCTGCACATCGCTTTGGAAAACCGTTAGAAAACACAAAAACAATAGAAAATTGTTTCAGAAAACACAAAAACAATAGAAAATTGTTTCAGGAAAACACAAAAACAATAAAAGATTTGTTCACAAAACACAAAAACAAAATTGTTTCGCAAAAACCTAAACAATAGAAAATTGGTGCATAAAAACATATCTTACAAAAACATTTACTTGTATTGTACTGTTTCCTTGCTTTGCTTGTTGCTTGTATAGTGTTTTGCATTCTTTCTTTTGGGTTGTTTGTTGCTTGGGTGTGCTTTGTTAGGATTCATCTTTTCTCACTTAGATTAGATTTATTCGTGCTTGTGCATATTACAGTATGTTTTTGCATGTTGGTGAATTTTGGGAAATCACAATGTAATGTGTTTATTCATTGTGTTCTTTCTTAGCATTTGATTTTATTTGTTACATGTTAATAAAGCATGGTGAATCATGGTGTATTACATTAATTCCTGGTGTTCTTTGTTAGCATTTTGTTGTGTTTATTGCATGTGCTCTATTTTTTTATCATTCACATCACATTACCATCATTATCATCACATCTAACATCATCTATACATCATATATAAACAAAATGCTAAGTTTTACATCATGCATGTATGCTAAGATAATCATCACATATCGTATCATCACTGGGGGCAAGAGGGGTTGCGCATGATCAAAAATCTATCCCCCCACACCAATATCATCATATCATCCCACCCATATACATCACAAATAACACATGAGCAATGCATTTGATATCATCTATAAATCTATCATCTAACACCCACAGCACATTTATACATCAAACATAGAAATCAGATACATACAAAGTATAAAATCAGATAACATCATAACGCATCCATAAGTGCTAAATCAAAACACGCAACATGCAATGAGAATCAATGTATGCCCACTCCTGTCGCAACGCATCTATAAGTGCTGAATTAAACAAATGCAACATGCAATGAGAATCAACATAGAGTTATTTCTGCAAAGGGTATTTCACATCATAGAATTATCCCACTCATGTCACATACATCATCTCATAACCATGTGTATCTAAGCTAGAACAAAGTAATCCTCATATATATACATGTGTGTCAATATACATCTATATCAAAAATGGATACAAATCAGTGCTCTATATCAAAAATTCCTTCAGCTAAGGTGTACAATGATGATACATCAAAAATTTCTGTACACATACATACAATGTCCAGATAAGTACTCAATACAATACATCATCAAAACACAATGCCATAAAAAAGGGTTATGAATCTGAAAGAATCAAGCCTTCATCATGAGGCATCATTAAAAATACATGTATAACATAACTGTACATCATAATCGTCCTTCATAAGAGGCATACATACAAAAGAATATGAACAAAAAAAACTGTGGCTCTCAACCATAGCTCTCGCCCTCACCAGGGCTCCCAGATCTATTCTCTAGACACCAGAACATTGGAGGCTAGGATGGCACTGGTCTCGCTGGCTGCGCTAGTAGAGGTTGTCTAACTAATTTGGTCGAATGGTTGGATCTCCATGATGGAGATCTTGATGCACTCGACCCTGATAGTTGTGGCAGCGCTACTCACTGCTCTGGTGGAACCACTCTGTAATATGCAGTCCTATAAAAGAGGGTCTCACCACCAAGTCTGGTGGCATCACGTATTAGGTCCGCATCTCTGGAGGCAAGAACTACCTGGAGGGTAGTATCTCGCTCACCTATAACTCAGCCCAAGTCTGCCTCAGCCTGTCTAGAAGTAGCAGCCTCTTGATCTCTCTCTGTAGTCATCTCTTATAGCTCAGCACGGGCCTGGTCCCTCTATGCTAATAATGCCTGTGATCTTGCATACACATGGTCTCTTTGTGTAATGACCATGCGCACCTGTGACTGGGACTAATGAAGGAGGCTCAATATCTGAGCCCCCTATGATGTTGTCTCTCAGATCTGGCTCTGCCATGCTACTCTGTCATCTCCTGGGCCAGCCTGGGCCCAAGCCTAATCCCACTCTGAGAGTAAAGTCACAATGTGAGCTCGAGCTTCACCTCTCTCTACTACGAACATCTCTCACCAGCCTTGAGCCTCATCTCTCTCTGCTCCGGCCACTTATCTCTTGACTATGAGCTATTGTACCTTCACATGTACTATGGTTGTCTACGCCACTGGCTGGGAGGCTGTGTGTGCCTCAGGGGCTAGTCCCTGAGGTGCTCTAGAAGACTGTCCCTACTCAAAGACCCTGCCTCTAGGTGGCTGCATGGCTACATGTACTAGGCCCTGCAGCCTTGGTCCCTATGCCTATGGGGTACCCTATCCATCATGTGGGCTACCATCAAAGGGATCCACTAGGTCTGGCCCCAGTGCCACTGCTCTAGCCCTGTGCTCTACCCCGTGCCATACCTCTACAGGCAGGTGAATGCCTGTTACCCAAGCTGCCTCTAGAATAGTGAGACATTGGGGTGATACTGTCGCATATAATGCTACATAATCAATTGTGCCCAGGTCTCTCACCTATCATAATGGGTCCCATACATGGGGGACCACCTGTGTGAAACTAGCCCTTATTAGGGCCACTGGTATACG
This sequence comes from Taxus chinensis, assembly GCA_019776745.2. Taxonomy (NCBI): domain Eukaryota; kingdom Viridiplantae; phylum Streptophyta; class Pinopsida; order Cupressales; family Taxaceae; genus Taxus; species Taxus chinensis. Next base: position 156,287,189 of record CM034155.1, on the reverse strand, counting down.
AGGCCCCGTGGTCTACTTCTCTGAGTCCCTATGTGCATGCCAGATATCTGGCTGGGGGACCCCCTGTACCCTGTCAAGCTACCACTGGCACCTATCTACTCGGTATAGCTCCATGATATAGCTACGACTGCCAATAAGAAAGTGCTCTACCAAGCACACGCTGAGCTCTATAGCATCCTCTGGCCACTAGAAGTGCCTGTATGGATGCCAAATGATGTCTATCGCTACCAAGTCATCAAACTCCCACCTATATCTGAATAGGCTGACAAGATGGCCATGTACATCTCCACCAGCTACTACCCAGGCCATATATGAGGGCTCCTCAGGATCTCAAACACAGAAAGGACCTACTAGGCATCCAATTGCAATATGATCCCATGACCATATCTGTAATAATGAGGCTGGCCCCATGGTCTTCTGACCGTGGTATGTAATCAGGTGTAAATCCCAGTATAAATGGGCCAGTATATAGTGCCCCCAGCAATATCTCTCACCACTGTAAATGTCGTGAACCAATGGTAGTAATCCTCTTTGGAAAAAATTCCCTGTCTTATCAATGAGTAGGAACCCAGTGATAAGAGCCTTAATGTAGAGAGGTCCTTGATGCAATGTCGGGTCGGAGATGCACTCGTGTAATGCTATAGTCATCCTGTCGTGTAGGATATTGTCGACATAAAACAAGGCACTGCAAGCTTCTCTAATCAACCCTGCGTCAGAGATGTACTTGATCAACGTGCCCATCATGGGCATGTAAAGGATCCACCAAACATCCTCAATAGTCACCATCATCTCTCCTATGGGTAGCTTGAAACACTGGCTCTCGCTATGCCATCGCTCGGCTAGCATAGTCAAAAGGTCATGATCCAATATAATAGATGGCATCCGAGCCATGAGGCCCAACCCCACTACCTCAAGTAATATCACCATAGGTCGCTAGTCACGCTGGCACATACTGCCCTCTAGTTCAGCAATCTGGGTATGACACTCCCAAGTCTGTAAAACTAGTAGTCATCTCTGCAAAATAATATGTCTCTCATTAGTTCCTAGCATTTATTCTAAAAATCTATCTCGTCTTTTAATGTTAACCCAAAAATCCTAAAAATTCTTCTAAGTGTCATATTTTTGTCACTTTCCTATCTTTTTTCTGCCTGTCTAGGGCACTTGCACTCCCTTTTGGACATGTGCACCATGTTTCTGGCTCCTGCACTTGCGCGTGTGTGTCTTCTGGTGCTGCACCCTCTTTCTAGAACCTACGTGCCCTTTTTGGTGTGTGTGCCACACATTGGGTTCCTACGCTTGCGTGCGTATACACCAGTATGTGAACTTTCCCTCTCCATGCATGTGCCATGTTTTTTGCGTGTGCGCCCCATTTCCTACATGTGCGCGCATCTGACTTGGCACATGTGCCCTCAAAAGGACACTTCTACCCCCAATAAGGTGCCTGTGCACCCTATCCCATGCCTGCGCCTACGCGCAGGCACGCCTATGCATTTTTGTATGCCTAAAGACCTAATTTAAGACATTAATGACAAAATTAATCAGCAAGTTTTTGATACTCATAAAGGGGCCATCGTCCACGTGCTGCTGGTACCCCCAAACTACATCTATGTGCCTCAAATGGTCTTGTGTGATCACCATGGTTCTCCTCATTGTCAGAGCCTCACAGTAAAATTTCACAACTGCTTAGTTAAAATGAACTGGTCACGATGTTTTTACCCCCACTGGTGGGGTATATTAACCTGTTTTTCATCGTTAGGATGGCCAGGAGGCCCGTTTCGATCACCATTTTCTCCTATGTTTGCTGTGGAATAATTATTTTGATTAAATAATTATTTTTCAATTATTTTTCACCGTAATGGGGCATTTTGTGCTATCTGATACCCCTTTCTTCTCCCTCAAAAAATTTTATTGCTTCCTGGTGATTTTTATTCTTCTTCCCACTCTCGTAAATAATTATTTTTCAAATAATTATTTTTTTCTTATTTTTTCCACTAAACAAGGACATTATTTGTCCTTTGTTTCTCCTTTCTTCTACCTAGGGCACTTTCTGTTGCCCCTAGGCCCTTCAATTTCTTCTTCTACTTTCTTCTACTGTTCACCATGGTTTGGAAAGAAAAAACAATAAAAATAATATCTATATCAAAAAATCCAAAAACAGGGCAAAATTTTTCAAAAAATCCTAAAAAGTAAAAAAATAACCCCACAAAAATGGTAACTTGCTTATTTCGGCTGAAACTTGTGTCTTACGCATGGTATCTTCTCCATATCCTATTGGTTTTTCTCACATCTTCTCCAATTAATACGACTCACGGATCATCAGATTCACACCCATTCACAAAGCTAGCTGCTTGCTTCGTCTGTACTCTGGGGCACTTTTGTTGCCTGGTGTTGTTTCGTTACACACAAACACTTTTCATGGACCCTATGTCCATTGTCATTTCCCCTTGCATGTATCCTTGTTCGGGGCATCACTTTTAACCCTTGTCACCAATCACAAACTTGTGGATCTCTTCAACACTGATAACAAAACATTTGTACAATTGTCTTGACCATTGTTGGGTTGGATATGTGCATTCATACTTGTTTTCCCTGTTACATGAGCTTGTTTCCTTCTCGTATTGCATTGCATTATTGTATGTTGCGTGGAGTTGGTATTTTCAACAATGGACAATTTTTCATAGTATGGCTTTTCATGTCCTTCTACCTTTGTCATATGCTTATATTTTTCATAAGGACCAATGATGTAGTTCCTATGGTAATATGATGACATCAAATTTGTTCAAAATAAACAGTGGCTAGAGGCTAAGCTCTTCTCTCCCCTCCTCCATATGTCTTCTGCATCCCTTTCCCTTCACCCCTAATTTTCTCTCTCATCGAGGCATCCTGCCTCTTTCCCATTCTTCTACCTATCTCTCAACTTTTTCGCTCGTCGATCGACTTCTTCCATCACCCCACCGACACTCGAGGGGGCATCTCTCCCTCCTACTAATTTTTCTTCTATCCCTTCAAAACTTTCTTTCATCTACTATCTTGAAGTGGTGTCACTTATGCCACCCCAAAGAGGGGCAAATGTAGACACCTAAAATTACGCCTAAGCAATTTAAATACTTAAATTGCGCTAATTATCTCCTTTCTCGCAAATTGACAACATATTGTCAATGGCACTCATCTTCTCTTCCATTGTCATTAATTCATTACATTACACTAATTAATTAAGTCACCTATCCAACACATACCCTAATTAACAACATTTCGTTTGATAACACCTTTTATCTAGTCTAATTAATTATTATTAACTAATTATCCTCCCTTCTCATTAAATCAATAAATCTCTATTTAATTGGTTTAATCCCTTCCTAATGGTCTAAATCACACTAAAATCCATCTAAAATCTTGTAAAACCTTGCACATGTATTTATTAATCATCTTGATTAATTAATGCACCCCCTTTATCCACATGAGCCACTTGAGGACAAACTAAACCCTCCTAAAGCTAACTCAACCCCATCTAAACCCCCCCTTATCCATAACTAACTCTACACCTCCATTTGTCCCACATTCATGAGGATGTGTTGAATCCTTTATCCTTTGGGCTATATAAAGAGCTCTCCTCCTACCTTTATACCTACACCTAAATCTCTCAAGATACAAAAGTAAGCACATAGTTTCATACTAATAGCCTCACACCCAAGCATCCATTGATGGATCAAAGCAAGCAAATATAATTTGATTGCCATTGGACTACTTAGGTCCATTTTGATGTTAAATTAGGCAATTAAGGGGAATAGAGTTCATTCATTTACATTGTGTTTTGATCAATTTCAAAGTTATTAATGTTAAGGGTAGGACTTTCTCATTTCTTCATCATGATGGTGTAATTTCTAATTTTTAGCTAAGTTAGGAAGTTATTTCTAGGTGGTAGTTTTCTTGCTAAAAGTGTAGAAACACTTGCACACACTAATGCAAAGGCTACACCATATGTTGAGCCTTTGAGCAATGAAGATCTGAATATAATTTATGCGTGTATCGTATGATATCCTAAGATGATAGATCCATCCAATGAAGGAGTTATACAATGGAAAGATGTATAGTCAGTTAGTGATGCCATTAGTATTGCTTGTGATAACTGGGTCTATCACCACCAATCCGGCACTATGATAATTCTTCACCGGGAACTCCTCGTGCTATGATTATTTACTAATGCACAGCCTTTAGTTTGGTGGATGTAATCTGGAAACACAACAACAAACATAACACAAGAATACCATCGACTATGAAAAGAAGGAATGATGATAAATCTGAAATATCAGAGTAAATTATAATATTAACATGAAATTGTTACAATCTCACCCATGAGGTACTTCAAGTGTTATTGACTTCACTTGCCTTTCCCCAAGACTATGGGAGAACTTTACAATTACACCTCTTAATGGCTTCTTCAACACACCTTTAAACTGATGGCTTCCTTTACACACTTCATACAATATTTCTCACTACTTCCTTCTATGCTAAATGAGGAGGGTGGCCTCTTTATTTATAGAACTTCCAGGCTTATCCATCTTATCTCTAAGATAGGATAAGAAATCCACTCTGACAAATCATATACCATACCTTAACTCTTATCTGTACATGTAAGCTTATCTTTTAAGATAAGATAAACCTTATCATTTCACATGGGTTCCACATTTTTAGACTTTTTACAAATAAAATACACAAAATATTTATGACCTCAATCCTTGTCCTTATTACCAATATAATATTTCTAATTCCTGATCATGTAGACCCTACTTCTCTACTTACCCAAACTTTGACATTTTAACATTACCGGACCACTTACGAAAAATATTTACTTTTTACCACAACATTCCTATTGTACTTTTGACTATTACCATACTATACATTATTGGCGGCGTCGTACTGGCAGCGTCGTTATCTTCTATTGGACGCTACTACTAATTATACTTAACAACATCCTATTCCTAATACATACATTAATGAAATAGAAATTATGGAGGAAAATTTTAGCGACAACATCTTCCCCCTTCCTAGCTTCTACTCCATCCTCGGAGTAGACTATTCTGGTGCTTGTAAAATCTTCAACTTGTCATGGTTGACCCATTTCGTAATGGGAGTGCCATCTAATTCCTCCAGTCGGTACGTACCATTTTCATGCACAGCTGCTATTTTGTAGGGCCCCATCCATTTTAGAAGAAATTTTCTTTGTCTTCTTTTTTTGTATCTGGAATCATATACTAGAACCAAGTCATTCACATGAAATGGAGAC